>JAKTRF010000002.1:723779-913148 GCA_030579535.1 Saturnispora saitoi | reverse complement strand
TCCACTATACCCCCTTAGTTCCTCTCCACTGCCCCTTTCACTCCAAGCCAGCGCAAGTGGTTTAGTGGTAAAATTCAACGTTGCCATCGTTGAGCCCCTGGTTCGATTCCGGGCTTGCGCATGCGATTTTTTTTTATTTTTATTGTTTTGTATGAATCATACTTGTTAATTAAAATTTAAAAGTATTACGTAATATAAGTGTTGTGTACATTCATCTGCTAAATGTGAATATTGTTTTACTTTTATTAGAAAAAAATATTTTTGCTTATGATATATAAGATATTTTTCAGTTATAAGTGTTTTAAGAATTAATGAAAAATATATTGTGATGATTATACAGTTAAACATTTTTTTTGTTTCAAGTGGACATTGTTGTATGATATTCGAAATTTTTTCAAGACATATTTAAGGATGCCTTAATATTTTTGTTATTACAAATAATGTCTATAGGAGCCTCTGGTAGTTTTATATTCGTTTTTTTTTTTTGCTATTTAAATACAATATAGTTGCAAGTTTGGAACTCTAAGTAAAATATAGCATTATGCATGATTAAGCTTATTCTATATTTATAATTTTTAAGTTTGTAGCTCCATTAAAATCAATAACAATTATTGTTGCTGTGTTCCTTTCAAATAAAACAAAATTTGAATACTAAATTTTGTTTTCGATCTTTCAACTTCAATTATAACTAACTAGGTTTTTTTTTCAAGTTTAAACTATTACACCAAAATGAAGTTCTCTCTTTATTTTCATAACATATGTATTTTACTATAAAAAAAGTTTGGCACCATTTTGTAATCTGTAAAAAAGATATTCTTTAATTAATCTTTGAAGTAATGTCACAGATTGGGTTTGTCTGTTTATTCTTGTTAATATAAGTACATAGATAAAATATTATACAATAGTGAAGAGTTTTTCTGAATAGGTATACTTTTGATAAAATTATGTCACAAAATATTAAAAGTGTTCTATAGAAAAAACTAATTTACTAAATCGTTATTCTACACATTTCTTAATACATTTTATAATTTTTTGGCCTTATACTTTGCAAAAAATCTCATAGAAAATAGTTTAATTGTTTTGCTATTATTAATATCAACAGTAAATGCAATGCAAAATAAAAACTTAGATAATGCTATTACTATAACAAAGTTAATATATACCTTTCATAAATATGTTAATAAACTATTCATATTATGTTGTAAGTAACTTATAAAATCATATTCTTAATTTTAAATATTTAAGATAACTTCGCTACAAATTTTGTATTTTGTTAACATATTCTGAAAATATCTAACAAATAATACAAATATAAAATTTTACAATGGATTGTGGCCTTTAAACTGTTCCAAAACGCTATATATAAGTAGTAAAATGTACTATATTGAAAAACTAGAGATTGAATTACTTATGACACCAAAAAGATTAAGATTATTAACATATTCCTGAACAACAAATATTTTGGTTGTGTAGCTCCTTTTTAAGCTGAGCATTTTCCATTCACTAACAACAAAAATTTAATGTTAATTTATATTAAAGCAGTGACTAATATATACACTTTAAACAAGTGGTTTTTAAATTTATTAAAGACTCCAGTGAGAATAAATTAAACAGTGTAAAATATGACATTAATGCGCCACATTATTCTCTTTTATTTGATTTGCACCGCCACATTTTTTGCCCCATAATTTTTTTATTTTTTTTTGATGTGGAATCTTTTTTTTTTGTGTGATGTGAAAAATTTTTTTGCGTCGTCGGAGGGGCAAAGAAATTTTTTTAGATACTTATTGCCTTTTGCCTTCTTACAAGCCTTTCCTCAGAACACACAGTTTTCCCATACTTTACCCTTAGATTTTCCTTATAGACGGTACTTTACCTTGTTATATTGAAAACATATATTAAAAAAATCCAAAATCAATTAAAAAAAGATCAAAAAACTATAAAAATCAAAAATGTCTTCTGCTGAAATCAATCAAATTACTGACGCTGCTGAAAAGTTGTCTGTTTCTGAAACACCTGCTGTTGAAACACCAGTTACTACCACTGAAGGTACTCCTGATGCCGAGCAACAAGACTCTAGTTTAGTTTCTTTGTATGTTGGTGAATTGGAACAATCAGTTACTGAATCAGACCTTTACGAAATCTTTTCCAGAATTGGCCAAGTTTCTTCTATCAGAGTCTGTAGAGATGCCGTTTCTAAGCAGTCATTAGGTTACGCTTATGTTAATTACCAAAAGAAGGAGGATGGTGAGAAGGCTCTTGAATCTTTAAACTACACTGAAATTAAGGGTAGACCATGTAGAATCATGTGGTCTCAAAGAGATCCTGCTTCTAGAAAGAAGGGTAACGGTAACATTTTCATTAAGAACTTGCACCCAGCTATTGACAATAAGACTTTGCATGATACTTTCTCTTCCTTTGGTAAAATTTTGTCTTGTAAGATTGCTACTGATGCTAGCGGTAACTCTAAGGGGTTCGGTTTTGTTCATTACGAAACTGATGAAGCTGCAGCTGAAGCCATTGAAAATGTCAACGGTATGACTTTGAATGATTTAGAACTTTTTGTTGGTCCACACGTTTCTAAGAGAGAAAGAGAAGCCAAAATGCAGGAAATGATTGACAATTACACTAACATTTACGCTAAGAACTTTTCCTTGGATTTAACTGAAGAAGATTTGATTAAGATGTTTGAAGAATATGGTGCTATTACTTCCCTTCACCTTGCCAAGGACCAAGATGGTAAGTCTAAGGGTTTCGTTTTTGTTAATTACGCTCAGCATGAAGAAGCTGCCAAAGCTGTTGAAGGTTTAAACGAAAAGGAAATCGATGGTAAGCCAATCTACGTTGGTAGAGCTCAAAAGAAGAGAGAAAGAGTTGAACAATTGAAGCAACAACATGAAGCTGTTGAACAAGAAAAGCAAACCAAGTATCAAGGTGTTAACTTGTTCGTTAAGAACTTAGATGATTCTATTACTGACGAAAAGTTAAAGGAAGAATTTGCTCCATACGGTACTATTACTTCTGCTATTGTTATGACTGATGAAGCTGGTAAGTCCAAGGGTTTTGGTTTTGTCTGTTACTCTACTCCAGAAGAAGCCACCAAAGCCATCAGCGAAATGCACTCTAGATTAACTGGTTCTAAACCATTATATGTTGCTCTTGCTCAAAGAAAAGATGTTAGAAGAAACCAACTTTCTCAGCAAATGCAAGCCAGACAACAAATGAGAATGCAACAAGCTCATGCTGGTATGGGTGGTTTCGTTAACCCAATGTTTTACGGTCAAGGTATGGTTCCTCAATTCCAAGGCAGAGCTGGCCCATTTCCAGGTGCTCCAAATCCAATGATGATGCAACAAGGTCCAAGACCAGGTCAAGGTGTTCCAAACTTTAGAGTTGGTCCAAACGGTCAACCTGTTCCAGTCTACATGCAACCAGTTTTCAACGAATACCCACAAGGTAGAGCTCCACAAAATAGATACTACCAAAACAGACCACAAGGTAGAAAGAACAAGGAAGATTTGGCTTCTATCTTACAACAAGTTCCTGTTGAAGAACAAAGAAAGCTCCTTGGTAACGAAATCTACCCAAGAATTGCTGAATCTGGTAAAGTTTCTGATCCTGATGCCACCGGTAAAATCACTGGTATGATGTTGTCTATGGACCAAGCTCAAATCTTGTCTATGTTGGAAGACGACTCTTTGTTCAACTCTCAATTGGATGAAGCCATTCAAGCTTACGAAACCTACAAGAAGGGTGAAGAAGCTGCTGCTGCTACTGATGCTGCTACTGAAGCTAACTAAATACGCTGAAATGGTTTCATTTGATTGAAGACTATTCTCACGTTGTTTTCTTCTTCTGGGTTTTTGTATTTCTTTCTTTTGGTTTCACTATGTGCTGTTGATTTTTTGTCAAATTTGACTTTGCACTCTTTTATATTTTCTTGCTATCTTGTAATGTTAATTTGAAGTGCACTGCAGAAGTGTTTCTTTTTTTATTTCTTTGTTAGTTTTAATGAATTGTATTTAATTAAAAAAGACAAAAGCTTCTATAAGTATACGTAAAAGCAATATATATGGTTTAGTGTTTGACGCATAGTATATGTTCTATAAATTTGAAGGTGTATGGTTATTTAGTATTGATTCTAGCTCATCTAATTCTCGTTTACCATGAGAGGTCAACCATGCAGCTTGGTCAGTAACTTGTTTCCATAATTCGAGATCATTATCGGTAGAGCTCATATTTTCAAAATTGGCCTGATTGAATGCTGATCCTAATAGGGGCGAAAACATCGAATTATTTTCAATCGGAATGTTGTTATCGCTTTTGTCATTCCACGCAGAATTATTGGTATTGCAAAAATTTGATAAGGAAACTACACTGTTGTTTGGTGCTATATTCATGTAATTCTTAGCTGAAGTAGAAGTACTATTTTGTGAAATTTTACCACTATGCTTATCTATTAGCGGCTTCATAGCTCCACTAAAATCCAATAAACTCATCAACTTTAGTATCTGTTCTCTCCTCAATGTGGCTGGATAATTTCCTAAATTTCTCATTCTAGTAAATATAATTAATGCACGGTCTAAATAATCCAGTGATGATTCTCTAACACCAAATGTGGCAATAAATAAAACATAAGTAGCAGTAGCATTGTATAAATATTCACGATCAAGATAGCCAAACATTGCAACCATATTTTCTGGAACAAGTGCCCACAATGACCTTATAGTATTAATGGATGCTTGATATGATGCTGTTAATAACGTCAAAATTAAATTAGAGTATTTAGAAATATCCAAGTACTTGCCTCTTTGCGGATTTCCCGACTTAAGGTTAAACACGACAAAATGAAAAAGCAATGGTCTAACTGATAAGTTGATACCTTGTAAGTATTCTGTCATTATATTAACACCCAATCTAGATATATTAAGTTCATCCTCACCAAAGTCATAGTTTAATTCTTCTGGAAGGTCTCTTTTCCATTTGAGTAGTTTTATGGCCATTTCATGAACAATAGGAAGAATATTATTTGATGGATGCTTTGTATAAAGTTTGCGCAATATACTAGCATTAATTTGTGTAATTTTAACGCAATTAGTAATAAAATCAGCTTCAGGAAACACATAGTTTTCACAACCTGAAGGTGGGCTTGACATGTCAAAATCATTTGGAAGCTCTGTCAAAACATCGTCATCTGATATAGTCAATGGCAAACCTGTTTTTGAAGCCATCATGAGCTCATACATGTAAACAGTCCACCACAACCGCCTTCTATGTTCAAGTTCAAATCTATTTAATGTACCTTTACCAACATCGACATGTAAACCAAGAAGAAGGGATGCTCTAAGGGCAAGGCCAAAGTAGAAGTATGAAGCACTGGTACAATCTGCAACTTGCAAATAAAATGCGTAAAGAAGGAGGACTTCAACACCACCTTCTCTAGTACAGTTGTCAATAGATCCACTAGAAAATAAACCAGTGAATAACTCACTTGCTTGACTGAAAAACCCTGAACCTGGAAGCTTACTTGATTTAGATTGTTTACGTGATAGTTTTTGCCTTTTCCGCTTGAATTTATCAGTATTCTCCTTTTTATTAGCATCCTGAGAAGTACCAAGATACATTTCACCAATGGAAAATATTAACAATAATTTGCAAAACCAAATAGTTTCCAATATACTCTCATTATCTGCGGATTTGTTAAGTGAATCAATACCATAGTCAGGCTTAAAACCACTTTTAGAGTCATCATTGTATATTCTTTTTAAATTTTCCTTGACTATTCCTTCATTAAAAAAGTAAAAGCATCCGTCATTGTAAGAAACAAACGAGTCAACTAACAATAGAGCGTAACTATAACTTGGTAGTGTAAAATTCACATTAACTGCTGGTTTCGATTTGACTTTACCCAACATCATCCTATAAGCATTACCTTCCTTTTCCAAAATGGTGTCTTCACACTTTGAAGCTGAATTAATACTATTAGAACCTGTTATTGGTTGTACTAGCTTGTTAATCTCTAGCCCAAATAATGTCATTGATGAAGGCCCTATATAAATTCGTTCTCCTGTACGGGAATCCACTAATCGGCCATATTCTTTTAAGAAGCAAGGAATGATAGGTTCAGTTTCCATTACTTCTGGGTTATCCCTTGTTTTCTGAACAGTTTCATTGTTACTGTCATATTTTTTCAACTCCTTGTTTTCCCGTTTTAAATCATTAACTAAATCCTCTAATTGTTTTAAATAAGATTGTGAAACTGTAATATCATTATTATCTGCACACTCTCTGTTATCTGATCTCCCATATTTGTTTACATCATCATTTTGTAATTTCAGGTCGTTATTTTTGTTGGTCCTATCATAGGCATTTGAATTCATTAAATGATCAAGTTGAGTTCTATCATTTGATAAAGATGGTTGAATATTATAATTAATAGATCCTAATCTCATATCAGATTTGGGACTCACCATGAGAAACCCTAACGACAGCCTTTTTCAAACTAAAGAAAGTACTCAAATGCATTATCTTCAATTTGACATCAACCGCAAATTTTTTTTCTAAATGTACATAAACATGGGCTCAGCAACGGTTTTCTTATTCTACACTATAATTTAATAATTTACTAACAGTCTATTAGGCTCTATACAACTAAATCATTTATTATTTAGCGTAGAAAGTTTAATGGGTACAATCAAATGGTAGCTTCTGCAACCTTTTCAGCGGTGGCATTAATATCAGCGTCAGCACCTGGATATCTAGTACCTCTGTTTTTGACCTTTTTAGCCTTTTTAACTTCTGCCTTGATAGGAGCATAAGCTTTTTTCTCAATTTCTTGAAACTCCTTGTTGCTTTCAAATTCAGCAATGACTGGAGCCAATAAATTATTGATAGCATCAGAGACACCGGCTTTCAAATCAACAGGTGATAGTTCTTCCTTGGCAAAAGCCTGTTCTAATTCTTCGTAACTTTGGTAAGTAATTGGTCCACCATAAGCATCTGGTCTATCAATAAAAAATTCAAAAGCACCATCACCGTTTTTCAATTCATGAGTTGGACCAACAATGTTTTTAACGAAAGCCAACAATCCGTTCTCCTCAATGTTACCTGGAGCACAGAAAGCAGATCCAATCTTCTTCTTGACAACTTTTGGCTTTTCTAAAATATCAATTTTAGAGTTTGGATCAGAAGCTGACATTTTACTACCTTGTCCTAAACCTGGAACCATACGGTTCATTAAATGTGCTCTCTTCTTGTAACCCATTAAATGCATATTTTCTTCAGCAAGAACAAAAATCTTTCTTTGATCAACACCACCAAATTGAACATCAACATTCAAGTATTCTTCATCTAAGACTTGCATCAAAGGATAAATTAAACCTGATAGAAGAGGATTTGCAACTTGTTTAACAACATCGGCACCAGCTCTTTTTGCATCGTTTTGAGAAACATGATTAGATAATTTGAATAAATCCATGGTATATTCAGCACTTAATTGGTAAGAGGAACCCAGAACAAACTTCATCTTTTCAATAGGAACATTGAGAGACTTCAAAATAGCTTTGATAATGAATTCATAATACTTTGCTCTGTATTGAACTGTCTCTAGTGGCGCTTTCATGTTATCCAAATAAGCATGTAAATCAGCAATAAGAACAGTAAGTTCAACACCAGCTTTCAATAAGTGTGCGAGTTTAATCATTGGAACAAAGTAACCACAGTGTGGTTTACCAGTTGGTGCTGTACCCCAGTAGATTGATAGTGGTTTTTCTTTCTTTTCAAGGATTTCCTTGATGATTTGTGGGTTAAGAACTTCTTGAAGGTTTCTAGTAATAAGTTCGTATTGATCTTCTGGTGTCATATTAGCCATTTTTGTTTGTTGGTAACCTTTGTAATTATTAAAGAGATGTCAAGAATTCAAGGAAAAAACATTTTTCAGGATGAAAAAATGTAAAATTTTAAATCAGGCATTCAATTTGGATTTCTTATTGAGGAAGGTGCACACGCACTTCAAGAAACTGTCGTTAAAGATTATATAGAAAAGGGTAAATAAGAAAGTAAAGAGAAAAATACTAAAGAATGAAGAGTTGTATTTGTGATTCAGAAAAGGTATAATTATTGATTCACATTTTTAAAAGGTTTGAGTCATAAAAATCATCAAACCCACGACTTCCATACAACTTTTTATTGGCTTGCTCTGATGTGTTAGTGTCGAACTTAGAATGAAGTTCAGAAGCAGAATTTCCAAATTTTGGTAAAATAGGCGTTTGTGGGATATCAAATGGATTAGTGTTGTATTCATCGTATTTGATTTTATCAAAGTTATTCGATATTAATGAGTAACGTTGGACAATTTCAGGATATCCATGTTCAGCATCAACTTCAGGATATCCATCTTCTGGTTGGTGACGGGCATAATCAAATTTATCAGTGCTATTTTGTTCATTTTGAACAAGTTCGTTGAAACAGTCATTTTTAGAATAATAGATAGCTTCTCTAGAAATATCAGAGGTAATACGCTGTTCTGTTTCAAAGGGATTAATGTGATTATCAGTTGATGTTGCATTTAGTCCTTGCAGTAAATCTGTTCTGGAAAATGCCGATGCATTAGTGTCATGGTGATATGGATATACTTGACAAGCTCTAGCATAGCTAACAGCATAATTCGCAGTTGGTGCAGGAACTTCTTCAAGTTCAATGGTTCTCGTTCGAAATGGATCAATGTTCTTAGATACGAAAGAATCATCATTGTTGCTTGTATCAAATACAATAGAATCCTCGTCAAGTTCTTTAATGTCGGAAATTCTATAGTTATTTGCAACCATAGAAGGAACTTTTCTCCTTTTTTCCAACTCAATTTCTTGAACACTGGCTTTCCTATCATACATTTCAGCAACACTATCGGCAACTAAACCATGTATGTACTTTTTGAAAGTGGTCCCACTGCCTTTCTTAGCGTTATTAATAACACAAATAGATGAAATAATAGCAATTAAATTTTTAACAGTAAAACAAAGCCAAATAAGGAATGATAAGAACATAAATGACAATAAAACGGCTTCTTCTCTGTTATTCTCAGCAATACTTTTAATAACACTAATAATGTTACCATTAGTAAATTTGTTTGAAATCGAATATGCAATAGTTGCACCATTAAGAGCTTGTCTAGGAGTATCTGCTAATAGCCATTGAATAATATCATAATGATAAGCTTGATAAATGCTTAGACACATCCATTCATTGAAATTATTTGTTGAAATTTCTTCATAAATACAAAAGCGTTCATAACTTCTAACTGAATCTATGGTTCTAGCTCCATTACTCAAGTATGATGAAATAATTCTCCCTCGTCTGTAAATGACAATTCCTGTACACCAAGTAAATATAACGAATAAAAATGAAATACCAATACATGTTGTGAAGACGATTCTATATGCTATGACTGGAACATAGGTAATTGTATGAAATGCCTCCCAATTTTTTAACGCATAAATTTGAATTAATGTATAAATATCTGATCCTAAAAACACTGCTTGTAAAATCAATCCAATGTACATAAAAATGTAACTAAGAATGTTAAAGAATGTATATTTTTTATAGCTGTGTTCCCCTTCAATATGTCTAAAAAGGATATCCTTTGGTCTTTCCCTTAATTCAAGGGAATATGAGCTTTGTTTATGATTCATTTTGTCAATTTAAGAGGCTTAGAATAATGGAGGTTGAAATTATTGCTTTCAAGAAGGTTTTAGTAAAGAACAACAAACGTGAATGCTATTAAGTTTCCAATGAAATTTACCGGAAAATGATATTAAAAAATGATAGATATTAAAAAAGAAAAAGAAAAAATAAATGACAATGTATATGTTTAAACAATCTTAAAACAGTTCTATAGATAGTACAAAACAGTCTAGAAAGAGTGAAACTTTTTTAATGAAACAAAACTAAAACCGCGTTTCATGCGCCGCATACCGTGTTTTGTTTATATTTCATGCGCCACCTTTTCTCCTGGTGACACGTGACCTCCCTGCTTTAGTATCTTCTTTGGTTGTCGATTTAGATTTAGCAGGAGTCTTACGTTTGACACGCTTAACTTTAGATGTATATGTTGTAGCATTAGCACGTTTTCCAGGCTTGCGTCCTCTTTTGCGCCTTGGTTTATCATCATTTTGTTCATCTACATCAACTGTTTCTTCATCCTCTTCCTCATCATCGTCATCATCCCCATTGGTATCAATCTCCATTGCATCTTGAAAGTCCTCACTCTCACTGCTTGATTCATTACTACTGGCCGACGTCTCTGCCCTAGTTGTTTGAGAATCAGACCTTGATTTCAAATCTTTACTTGCCTTAGAATTTGCGGCTAACTCATTAGGTTCCTTAGACTCCCTCGACTTAGGTGGTCGTCCTCTAGGTTTTCGTTGTATTTCAACTTTCATTAATTCTTTTTCATTGTTGTCTAGTTTAAAATTATCACTAGCTTCTGTAGTAGAATCTTGTTTCCTGGGAATACTTTTAGCGCTGTTATCAACATCTTTGTTCTTTGAAGGTCTTCCTCTAGGCTTACGAGGTGGTTCTGGTTCATCATTATCTGAATGTGATTGTTCTGCTGTTCGCACTTTGGAGCTACTTCGCGTGGCTCTTCTACCACTTACTGAAATCGTTGAAGCATCTGCATCTGCATCTACATCTGCATCTGCAAATGCATTATCATTGTAATTATCATTGGATCCTTCTACTTCATCAGGATCATTTGATAGCTCCTTTCCTCGAAGTCTAATGCTTCTTCGAGGCGTAGCTTCTTCAGGTGCTATTTCTACTGAAACATCAGCTTTAAGAATACGTTTTGGTGTTGTTTCTTCTTTCACACTTTGACCCACTTCTTCAGTTCCTAGCTTCAATGACTTTTTTTGTCCTTTATCAACTGGCTCTTCTTCCTTACTAGTTTTAGAATTTGAGCGCTTGGCTCTTTTAATTGGAGTTTGTGCAACTTCAGTTTCGTCTGGTTTTTTTACTGTCATAGGCGATTCTTTGAGTTTCTTCATTTGAGAACGCGTCAAATGAATGTGTTCATCATCAGCTTTACTGTCAATGTTACTCAATTCAGGCGGAGGTGTCTGTGTTCTTTTTCTTTCAGTTAACTCTTCACTTAATACTTCATTCTTTCTTTCATCAATTTTAACACGTTTCTCATTATTTTCGTCATTATTCTTACCTTTTTCATGAAGCATATCCTCTTCAATGATATCTAACCGTTCTAAGCCTTTTAAATCATAATATTCTTGTAATTTAATTTTTAAGTTTTCAAGTGTTAGCCCAAAATCTGGATACTGCTTGTTCATCTCTTCAATGATGATATTGCAATTTTTTTCACCATATTCACCAATAGGCTTATTTTGAATTACTGAACCCAAAAGTGATGTTTCCTGCTCCAAACTCCACGCCAGCATTCTCTATATAATTGAGTGTTCTACAGTAAAATGTTTTTATACAAAAGAAAAACAAACACAAGATTCTTAAATAAAATTTTTTAATCAGTTTTGTGTTTACGTAACCAAGAATACTTTATAGTTGAATTAGTTTAGCTCAGCACAAAAATCCAAGTTTAGCTAAAGTTTAGTTAATATATTAAGATACCTACTAATAAAATTATTTTAAATTTAGCTTAAAGTATTTCAAATGTAATAGGTTTATAATCCATGTAACTCATACTTGTATTTAAAATTTAAAAAAGAAAATATAAGAATCAAATTTATACACTTACAAATAAAGATTGAACTCAGAAGCCTTTTTGATACAAACAAAATTTGCATCATTTTATTGAGGCGACCAAAAGGAAATCAAAAAAAATCGCTGATAGTAATAAAATGTTGTATCTCATTTGCAGTGACAATGATGAGGTTATAAGAAATGTTATTGATATAACTCAGCAATTTTTGACACCAAATCATCCTTTCGAGCACCTGCAGAAAATGTTATATCTTTTAGTTTCATATAAGATTTAAGCTCAGCAACTGTGTACTGGTGTATTAAATTCATATTTATTATACGCACAATATTACCATCGCTTAATGGCTCTCTTTTAGGTTTTTTGGAAACATGTTCATCAGTCTTATCAGATATTACAGAATTAGAAATAGCATTGTAAGAAGTTATGATACTATTAACTATTTCACGATCTTTTGACTCACGTGCTTGTCGTTGCTGATCAATCATTAGTTTCATTTTATCTTGTTTGATTTCATAATCATCACTCCAGGTATTATATCTATCAGAAGCACGAGAAACCAAAACTTTCAATTTTGCCTCTAAAACAGTATTTGGAAATACTTCCATCTTTTTCAGTAGCATTGAATCGACAAGTTTGCACAGTCTATCTGGATTACTTTCTCCCATCTGATAATCTTTGAGAAATTTTGGCGCTCTTCTAATTTCATCTCCATGAGGTATTTGCATAATAGCCAATGTTTTGGGATAATCATTATTAACACCAGTTGGAAACAAAATATATAGCGAAGGAAGTGTTGCTTTCTTCAAACTGCCCCAACAAACAGCTATTTTGTTATGTTTAATTAATGATCTGTAAAATGCAGTAAAATGTATTTTTGAATTTGTAAATTCCCCATACTCGTCTGGAATAATTAATTTGGAACCACTTACTATGTAAGGTGAAAACTTTGTTAACGGTAATGTACCCTTTACTAATAATTTGGGTTCAAAAGTTTTTAGTTGATCAAACTTATCATATACTGGTAAAAATGCATTCCTGTATACCTCTGCTGTTTTAACTATATCTTTTTTATAAATAATATCATCATTGCTGTAATAAACAGTTTCTGATTTAACAGGATATTTATAATTATCTTCCTCATAATATTTCAATGGATTTAACTTTGTTTCTCTAAAAATGTTGATACCCTTGACTGACATTTTTAGTTTTCCTATTATCAAAGTACAATTAAACGCCCCACGTCTCACTTCCACGCTTTGTATAAAGACTTCTTGTATATCTGTCATTTTAATTGTATTTAAAAATGACTGATTGTGCATATAAATTTCATCATCATTTTCCATATCAAACAAGTCATTGAACTCTTGAGGTGAAGAGTTCAAATCAACTATATTTTCTATAAGCAAAGGATACAACTTGATTTTTTCTAGGTTTAACCTCTTTAACATAGTTTGAAGAGTTGCTTTTTTATTTAAATCACCGTTGAATGGTTTATAACAATCTGTTATTAAAAACACTTTTTTATTAGTAAAAGTGGTAGTTCCTAAATGTTCATTAAAATCATGAAGTGCTTGGTTTAAAACATTCAATAATTGCCCCCCAAATTCATCTTCAACGTTATTATTCAATATAGGAAAAAGCATTTCCCATTGATAAGCATTTGAATACTGAAGTGAGTCTTGTGATTCCATTTCGCTTTTCCCTTTGATTAAGTTACCAAGAGTTTGAAACATCAACTCGTTAATATCTTGTAGCTTGAATATTTCTTTGATGCCATTCTTATCTTTAGCATTGAAGATGTAACATCCAACGCCAGTATTAGGCAAAGATTTGAGCAGATGACAAAGCAGTTCAAAAATAATAACAAAAATGTCCTTTAAGTTATCAAAAGAGGGTGTGCGATGGATTAAGATAATAATTCCCTCGTGAATTCTTTCAGCTTCATGGTCCTCATCATTTCGAATATCCATTTATATTGAAAATATTTTACATGAGAAGATTGATCCACATATAGTAAAATTAAAAATTTCTTCACATTTACAATGTCATAATTTGTTATTCATAAAATGAAATTAACTTTAAGACTACTAAACTCATCTCATATTCCTTTTAAGGTTACAGAAAAGGCAGTTAAACAGCCTAAAGTTAAATTGTTACCTCCTTTAGAACTGTATCGAGGTATATTGAGATCACATAGAAAATTACCAGCTTTTCAACGCCAATTAGGCGATGATTATGTCAAGAAAGAGTTCAGGTTGCACAAGAACTTGGATAATCCAGTGCAAATTATTGGCTTTTTAACTGAGTGGCAGAAGTACTTGATGTTTGTTAATAAAAATACAGATCAAGAATGGAAACAATATAAGATTGATGAAACACTTTTGGAAAAAATGAATGATGATCAGATCAACCAACTGTGGGGTTTATTGAAGGAAACAAGAGTACTATATGCACCTGAAGATTCTAATAAAAAACAAAATGCAGAATAATTATTATTCATTTCTATATAAATTTGCATCGTGTATATAAAATTCTAATGAATAATATTGATTACTAATATTAAGAAAAACAGCAGTTCCAACCAAGATTAATAACAATCTGTGTCCAATCAACAAAGCATGCATTATTTGAATCTTTAATTTGATCATCTAATGTGCTCCAAACGTGCTTAATTATTTCCCAGGAAATAACAACATTTTTAATTTCGTATGTTTTAGATAACTTTTCAAACATATCTTCCATTTCATTTCTCTGCTTCTTTGATACGGATATTATTCCTAACATTAGCAAAGGAAAACATAACATTGTTTGGAGTCTGCTTCCAATCAAAATGTTGAACAATTTATCAGCCATTGATTTTAAATTTTGAATACTTTTATCATTAAATTGCCTTTGTACAAACGAGATTCTAATAAATATTCTGATGGATATTTGCGTTAGCTCAAACAAAGTGTGATGTAATTCTAACAAATTATCAGTATCCATTGATATTATTTTTTCAATCATCTCTCCTGGTGGTTTACACTCAATGAGTTTCAAGTCAAACTCTTCAAATTGTGTTTCCATGTCTTTGAATATAAGCTCTCTTTCAACTTCTTTCTTATTACCAGGTAAAAACCCTATATTAAAAAGACGTTGGTTAAAAGTCCTTCTCTTATTAACAACGTCTCCAAGAATTAAATATAGCTCATATGATAGTCCGTAAAACGGATCTAACCCATACTTTTTGTCTAGCAGGAATCGGTCTTCTTTCATAATTGCATAGTAATCTTCGATAGGAAATATTGTTCCAAATTCTAAGGTCCTAGTACTTAAAACATCATGAAAAAAAACTGAACTAATGATCCATTTGGCCAATGTGGAAACTTTATTCTCTTTGACAAATTTTTGTAGTCCACCATATTGATTGATAAGGTCTTTGCAATGCAAAAGCATTTGATACCATTTACTGACATCACCAGTGGATATCTCTGATGTTAAAGATAATATATAACATGATAGTGTTACTAGTAAATCATCTGTTGTTGTTATCAATTCTTTAGATTCTTGTATTAATAATCGGGATTTTTCAAGATATTCTTGTGCATGTGTGTTATCTCGTCCTAATAAAAACATTCCACCCCAACCAACAATACAATAAAGAATAGATTTGTGCTTTTTGGCTGCATTAATAGCATAATCCAAAAAAAAGTCCTTGTTACCAATATCTAAAACATTTGACGCAAGATATGAAATATAGTGATTCAAGAAGAGTATTCCATTAGAGTCAAGGTTAGATAAAATTGCAGAGTCTGGTTTGATTATGTTGAGAATATCATTCCTGTTAAATAAGGAATGAATAGCAGGTTTTAAATATGGTTGGAATGTCTTAGATTTGAATAGTGATAGTAGCTCAGTTTCAGATAAAAATATATTTTCTAGCATTTGTGATTCATCCATTGGTAAATATACCTCTTTAGAATCATCATCGTCATCATCATCTTCTTCTAATTCATGAATTTGGTTATCAGAATCTCCATCCTTTCCTTTGTATTCATAGCTTTCTATTTCCACTATTTGATTAATTTCCTTATCATTTAATGGAGTTATTTTTATTTGAGGAGAATCCCTAATACTTGACATCGGACTTTTAAACAATTCGGAAAAATACTCGTTTTCAGGTATCTGTCCTGGTAAATGGGAAATAAATTCGTTATGTAGAGCAAGTGCACTGTTAAGAATATTATCAATAACACTTGAAGAAGGATCAAAACTCGGAGATGAAATGTGACGAGCCATATTTCTTCTAAGGTTATCATCAATTGTAAAGTCATCATTATTGTATTCTTTAGGAGAAGTAGATGTTGATGGAACAGGTATATATTCATTGATAAATTTGATTTTTGATTTCTTAATTGTATCACCGGTGTTTATATTGTTAGTGTTTCTGTTACCGGAATTAAACTTCTCATTTGCTTTTTTGGCCATTTTGTGAGATATCTTAATCTGTTCCACATCAAATAACGGTTTTGAATTTGTTGATATTGAAGTTCTTGCCGATGTTGATGTTGCTATCTTGACTGGTTTTGATATTTTGGAGCTTATCGTCGTAGATTGCGTTGTCGTATTACCGACAAGTTTTCTTGACTTCTTTTCATTTATTGACCAAATGCATGATGTTCCACGCTTCATACACAACCCACAAATAGGATGAGTTTCATCACATTTTTTCTTCTTTGATCGACAACTATCGCAACCAAGTTTAGAACGAGGCGAGAGGCCAACAAAGGCCAACTTCATCTTCGGTTTCCCGTTGGACATAACAACACACTTTTTAAAGTATTTGCAATTTGCCGATAAGGAAATAGTATGTGATGTTTATATAAGAAGAAATATACAGAGAAAGTAGATAAAACTCAATAAATATGAAATTAAATGCTGTACATTAAATATAAATGGCGATAATTTAAAACGGATCTTCGTTAACACTGTCAAAGAAAGACGTAAAGACAACAATTGTACCCCAGATAGCAAGTCCACCAGCAATGGTAAGGCCAGCGGCCATTGGAGCTAAAACATGACAATGTGTAAGCGCGATGGGACACACAATACCTGATGTTAACAAGAAAGAAGAAAGGAAACGCGCAGACTGTGATGGTTCCTTATCGTCAAAGTCAAATCCGTTATTGAGCGTACTTGAAGAAGTTGAAGTTGGTATGAGAAGTGGCAAATGGGCAACCCCAAACACCAATGCAATTAAAATTGGCGTCCAATGGCTATAAAGAGCAGTAGCAAGGACAACAAGAAGGAAACCAAACGCTAAGGTACCTGAAAGGGCTATGATTTTGGAAAGTGAGTTCATTTATAATTAAACAACACCTTCTTTTTATCCAATTAAGGAGAAGTTGAACTTTTTATTTTTACTAAATGTTTTAAAAAAAAAGAGTAGGGCGAGAAAAAGGAGGCGCGTTTGCATACTTAAAACTAATTAGAAAAGGATAAGAGACACACAGGAGAATGGATTGATAACAAGTTCATATCATATTTACTTAGCTAATCACAACCTTTAAAACGATACTACTAAAGTTATTTTGCAATTTTTTAGCATTTTCATTTTTTTGTTCATTTCATTAAAGGAATATATTAAGGTGGCAAAATAAAGGCAAAGAGAAAAAAAAAAAGTTAAATGTTAAAGTTATATCACCAAAACTCTTCATCTTGAATATATACAATGTTCAGAAACAATTACGATAATGACGCTACGACTTTTTCACCAACAGGTCGTATTTTCCAATTGGAGTACGCTGTCGAAGCTATCAAGCAGGGTTCAGCCGCTGTGGGTTTAGTTTCTAATACTCATGCTGTTCTAGTTGCATTGAAAAGAAACGCAGAAGAACTGGGGTCATATCAGCGTAAAGTCATCAAGGTTGATTCTCACATGGGTGTTGCACTTGCTGGGTTAGCTCCAGATGCTCGTGTTCTTTCCAATTTCCTTCGTCAACAAGCAATGACTGAAAGAATGGTTTATGATAGACCATTGAATGTTCAAAAGGCAGTATTATCTATTGCTGACAAAGCTCAAGAAAATACACAATCATCAGGCGGTAGACCTTATGGTGTGGGATTCCTTGTTGCAGGTGTTGATGAGAATGGCCCTCGTATTTTTGAATTTCTTCCAACTGGATCAGTTTTAGAATACACTGCAAATGCAATTGGTGCTAGATCTCAGGCTGCAAAGACTTTCCTTGAAAGAAAATATTTAGAATTCCCGAATGCTACCAAGGAAAAGCTCATAGAGTATGCATTGACTGCACTTAGAGATACTTTACCTCAAGATAAGGAATTAAATTCTGCAAATACAACGGTTGCTGTTGTTAGCAAAGACGAAAGTTTTACAATCTATGATGATGAAGATGTTCAACAATGGTTAGATTTACTTGATACACTTACGAATTCTAGAACGAGAGCCACTGTTGAATCTGACTCTGAAAATGAAAGCAACGGCGCTGAGGAAGATCAAGATCAGGATATGCACGATTAAATCGTCATATAAAAGATGTAATATCTTCTAACTTTCAACTTTTTTGTATAATATATACAGACTTCTATTTTTTAAAAACTAATAGCAACTTAGAAACATAATCTTAACCATATGTATCATATATACTTTTTAAGCAAATTTAAAAGGTTTTAAAGTTTTAATCTAATGCCCGGTTCGTAACAAACTTCAACACATACTTCTTCCGGAACATCATTTTGACTACTCAAAACACAGAAATCAATGTTAGGAACTAAGATAACCATAGGAGCGTGCCAAACTCCTTTATCATAGGTAACAGCTTCACCACCTTTAGCAACAAACATTTCAGTTTTTTCCCAATCTGGTTCCCCGTTTTTATCAGGAGCACAGATGACAACATATGCATCCTTACTTTTATCACAACCTAGGGGAACAAATGTTTGTGAAGAATATGGGTGTTTTTCCAGAACTTTACAAATGTATTCATCATTATCCCATTTTTCCTTAACATAAGCGGATCTAAATACATCCCAATAAGTTTTACCAGGTCTTTCTGGTGGGAAGTCGTTTGACATTTCAACAATTTTAACTAATTTGACTGCTGAACCTTGATTTGCTGTTTCATGAGGAACAATCTTTTGCAATGCGTCAATCGACATTGCAATACCATAAGGCTCAAATAATTCAGGCGTGAATCTCTTAGAGACACTAACAGTATTACCACTAGTTTCAATTGTTTTAAGGAGCACCATTCTCAGTTATTAGAAGAAAAGGTAAAGGGCAATATTTGCTTACATTTGACAGTCATGATTAGCTATGCAGACGCACGGGAATTTTCGTTGCTAAGAGTTATTTTGCTCATCACATTAAATATTAATTTGCTCTTTTTACATTATAATTCAAGTTTATTCTTTACGAAAAATTTTATTTGCTCTAAGCAATAAATTTTAATCTAATATTATGCATAATTATAAATAATTTTTCAACAAATTACATAAATAAATAGTCCATTAAAACACCCTATCGTAATTTAACATCCAATCTTCACATATAAAATTCATTAATCCAAAACATCTCTTCATATTTTCGGGTTTCACACCTTCAACTAAACTACCTCCCATAATAGTGGCCAAATTGTAGCTTGTCATCTTATTGAACTGTTTATATTCTTCAACAATTTTCATATGTCTAGTTAACCGTTCAATTAATTGATAATTACATATTGGTAATTGCATTAATATTTCATTATACATTTGAAACCTTATATCATCCTTGGCATAATTTTTAATATCTAAAACATCTGCAATCAATTTATCAGGAATTAGTGGTTCAGGCAATTCCCTTAAAAATGCCTTAATACAGCCAGTTAAATTGTGAACATCAAAAACAAGTGAACTTTCCATATTAATGTCTCCTTTTTTATTAACAATGTCCTTGATCTGTTCAACTATACTTAAAGAAGCACTTTTACGATAAAGACCAACTTCCTCCAGCCCTCTAACTTCAATTTCGTTCATCATCTTTTCAATAATTAATGGAACACCACTGTTGTTTTCTTGACAGATGAATTCCAATGGTGCTCCAAAAGTCAAGTTAGGTGTACCATAATGTTTATTCAAAGTTTTAGATTGGAACCAATGTGTCTTGGCATAATTTAATTTGTATATCCAATCTTCAGCTTCTTCACTATTATGACACTGAAAGGTGTGCTCAATAGTCTTACTATGTGAATTAATACCAATGGCAAAGCTATTTGGAGTTCGATATGTTGAGAATATTCTAGCATCCTTCAATGTGATAACCATCATTGGCTTAGATTTAGTATCACCGCTAACCATCGTAAGATCAGGCAATTCGTTAATAGCAACTGAACGCCTTTCAATATTTTGATTCGCCGTATTCAATGAAAAGGTTTTTGATTTCAAAAAACTAAATTTAAACTTACTTCCAGCGGAGCTTGATGAAGAGAGATGTCCATGTTGTTGTTGCTGTTGTGAACGCGCCGATGTTTGAAATGATTGACGCGGATTTTGGTTAGCTCTGGCAGCTTGTTGTGGCAAGATTTGAGATGATGTGCTGTTTGCACTAGGCGGAGGATCTCTATATATAGAAGCAGCAGGCGATGATGTTGGAATAGAAACTTCTGGATCCTGCCTTTTGTATTCATGTTTCATTAAAAGAGATCTCTTTTGTTGTTCAATTTCAATCAAATACTGTTGTTCTTTAATTGCATGTCCAAAAATATTTGCGCTTTGTTTGGTTGCTAACGAATTGTTATATATGTCCTTAATTTCAATACTAAACGGCTTCAGCTTGAACAAAAACCCGAACTTAGTATCATATGGTGATTTATGTTCTTCATGGTTTTCCAAGTTGTAAATTTTCATAATAGAATTATGAACAAATCTGCTTTTATCAAAATTGATTAAATTTGTGTTACCAACGTCCATATTCGGAACAAAACATGCAATTTCTATAATTCTATTGAAAAACCACCCCGGACAAACATTTATTGAGCCGCTTAATAATTCAATGCTCAAATCATGCTCTTCTAAAACAGGTAACATTTCTTCAAGCGTATCATATTGTGTTTTTTCAGGATGAAAATGCTGTGCAGCCTCTGTCCAACAAGTACTATAAAATCTAGAAGCTGGTAAAACAATCGTATTTACCAAAATAGATTCAAGAAAACTTGGAATGAATGGGGATCTGTCCCTTTCATCCTCAAATAGTTTTACATTTTTCATTTTTGCCCTACATATTTGAATCATTCGCAATAATGACATCATGACTTTAACCCTTTGCTCTGAATCGATTTCAAAATCAATTATCTGCATAAGAACAAAATCTCTCACTCTTTGGTAAAATTTGAACAAAGATTGAATTCTAATGGGTAATTGTGTTAAAACACTTATTTCACCATCCTTCAACGTTAAAATCCAATGATATATGTTTGAAATATGAACCAAACTATCATGTATGCCTTCCTGTTGCAAATCATAGTTGAACATACTTAATGGCGATTTTGAAAATAAATTTTGAATAATACCAAAACAATCAACCCAGTCATCTGGTGTAACACTAGAAATCACACAAGAAATAGTTGATTCCAAATCACTAACATAAGAAACAAGTTCACTCATTTCAAATGGAATGGAAGTGTTCAATGGAGCAGATTGAAGCTCATTCGTATACTTCAATGAAATAGGGCCAACATAAGGAGTAAATGATTGCCTAATAAATGCTGCTCTAACCTGTTTATATGTAGATTCAATTGAGCTAAAAGTCTCTAAAACTTCATTATAATCGTCACTGTACTCAGTTTGCAAAGATTCTAATATCTTAGGCCATTCAACCACGACCGTGTCATCAATAACTTCCAGAAACTTATCAAAAGCACCCTTTGTTTCTAGACTATCAAAAAAATGTTTAAAATAACCAGTAACAAATTCTAAAGTTGCTTCTAAAACACCTAATTGAATACGTGCAACAAACTTCCAATTTAATTCATCAGTTGGAAGTACATCTCTTGACCAATCAGGAAAATTAGCGTTTTCATCGTCGATGGAAGTACTTATAGACAATGCAGCACTTTTGGCACCAACAAATCTTTCATTTAAAGCATTGATTAATTCCAATGTTGTATAGAAAACTCTATAAGTAGAATAAAATATTTGTGTGAACCCACCGTTATCCATTTGAAAAACAACCGAATTGTTGCTTTTAATAAACTCAACATATTTATCTACATCATCACCTTTTATCTTAGTACCAAAAATTGAGGATGTTAAAACCAGTAAATCAATGAGCCTAGCAACAGTAGCTGCTTTGATTTTAACATCAATTTTATTTGCTTCATCAGAATTATTCACAACTTCTTCTGTCAAGGTGTCTTCATTAGAATCTTTTATGTAGTTTTGATAAGCATTAATATAGTCGTTCAAATTAAAACTATTTGCAGACATAACACTAACTCTTTTTTTTGCTGTGCTAGTGACCGCAGAATCAAATAAAACACTTGCTGGTCTCGATTTATTAGTCTCTAACTTAGCCTTCTTATCCTCAATTTCAGTTTTAAAAATAATAGTGTTGTCAATCATGTTGAATTCCATTGTGCCAACGTTGAAAGTATCTCTAATATGCTTTAAAAAAACGTTTCTGTTTCTCTTAACAATTTTGACATTATCATCATCATTTTCCAATATATTTAAAAGAGCTTCTGTATCACCACCGATAGCTCCAATTAATTGAGCCTGATCGTAAATATGATAATTTGGTAAAACTTCTGGAAATAAAATAGGGGCGTAAGAACCTAAAAATAATGGACTTCTTGCACTAGAATAGAAATCAAAATAATTTCCAACATAAGATAATTCAACCTTCAATGAAAGAGCCATATATTGTTCTAGTGAAAACGGACCATTTTGTGCATTATAAGCAATCAATGATTGTAAAATTTCAGCAACATTTTCATTTTTCGATACAGAACCATATGATTTTTGTACTACCGTTTCATTATTTTTAATATGATTATAATACTTATCCCATTTCTGCAAGCTTGCCTCAATTTTATCCAAATAAGAACAGTAAGATTTGATAATATTAGAGTTAGAATTGTCCAATTCAATAGCCTTATGAATAGTTAGGTCTCCATAGTATGGAATAACATCCTCTTTGGCATATATTAAACCAATACCTCTTGGAACTAATATTTTGCAACCGCTTGTATCATTTTGCTCATAGATTTCGTTTCTTCGTACTTCAAATACAACAGGAGCCCATTTTTTGGAAACTTCATCGATCAACTTTTGTTCAATATGACCCCAAGTTTCTGCTAGCCTCAAAATAGGTAAACCACAAATGACACTAGAAATTCCCAACCAAGACACCATATTACCGCTATCGCATAATAATTGACCCAATTGAATCCATTTTGTTAATACTTGAGCACGCAACTCAACACATTGTGAATATTCTGGATCTTCAAATAAATGATAAGCAACAAGTCGACCAAGGTAATGTGACTGGCAATTTGGGTCAAAATGTAACGCATTGAACTTGTTAGTGTTATTTGAAACCAGCAATGACTTATCATCATGGGGATTCCAATTTGATAAAAAATGATGATCAAGGACATTAATTTCGTGTAACAATATATCACTAGATATTTCCAAAAACATCTTAGCTGACATGATCGACAATGAGTAACTTATTTTTTGTTCTGTTTCGAATTTAGTTAATATCATCAACTTGCTTTTTCTTTCATTCAATCTATTACTCAAATCCTGTAAATTAGATTCATTATTTGGCAAGTATGGCGTGTATTCTTGATTTACTTTTGGGGGAGCTAATGTACGTGGGTATGATAAAGAAAGGATAGATTGCAAAAGAGATTCAACATAGCAAAAAACATCATTATCAAGTAATAACCCGAAATAGTCTTTTTCCAATATATCCAGAACTCTTCTGATTCTCCTAAGCAGTAATTCTAATTCCAAGTCAGATACTTTAACGTTATTTAGCTCCAACTGTTCTGAGTTAGTAAATAATTCAATAAATTTGGAAAAATAAATTAATGCGTCAATAAATTGTCCAGTCACAGGCAGAACTTCTATCAACTTATCGGATAATGTATCTGAAGGGTAAAATGCAATAGTATGGCATATAGCTTCTAAGTTCCCTCTGAGAATCAAACCAGTTTGAAAATCAAATTCCAGGTTTGGATGTGGACATGTGGGTGACTTATATTCCAATTCCTTAACAACAAAAATATTTTGTTTTTTGATTGGCTCTATCATTTTAGTAGTTATAAATTCTTTTTCAACCGGTGGAGGTAATAAATCAATTTTAGAAAGAAGGGTTGATTTAAAAATATAGGAATTTTCCAATTGGGTTGAAAGGATATCAATATTATTTTCAACTACTGAGTCATCACCCTTTTCAACTGTGCTAGCAATAGATCTGAGTTCAGATGTACTTTGAATAAATTCATTATTCATAACGGATGAGACGTCATCTGTGCTCACATCACTTTCTGAGCCATCATAGCTAATTAAATTTTTAACAAAGGCCAACTCAGCAGGTGGTTTATACAACAACAATTGAGATCCTTTCAACTCTGCTCTAACAAACTTATCATTTTCATCCTCGACTATCTTATTTATCCAATTTGTTTTGAATACACTATTATCCCAGTTTTGATCCACTAAAGTTGAAATTGCACTAGTATTCAGATGGTTACTATTGTTAATAATTGTATGGCGTTTATTTGTTGGCAGCGAACGCAATGACTGTCTATAATTGGACTTTTGAGACATGTTAGTGTTAGTAGAGTCACCAAAAATAACACTTTCACGGCTGGATGAATTATTTTTCATAGGTAAAAACTTACTTCTGGTATTAGAGGTTGAAGAACATTGCTGATTAAGTTTTGGGGAGTGCACATTGGGAGTCCTTAATTGTCGATCAACAGTAGGTCTAACGTTGTCTAAAAGGTTTTCCTTGCTGAATTCTGAATCTTTGAAATTGTCATCGTCCAATGTATTTTGAGTATTGATCGTAGTTTCATTTGATTCGATCGTTGTATCAGCTTCCATATCCAAGCTTGGAGAAGTATTGATCTTTGCTTCTTTAGCAGCAAATGATTCCTGTGAATAATTAGATCTTAAAGACATTGAAGATCTAGCACCACGTAATGTTAATGATGATCTTGATCCATTGTGCCGTTTATTAATACTGTCTTCTTGGCTCAATATGGATCTTTCATCGTCTCGAGAAACTGAATGTTGAGTCTGCCTTGGAGAAACTTTTTTTTTCTCCCTATTTCTATTAAGCAGCTTTCTCATGAGTATACTTTTTCAAAAAGTGTCAAGTCTAGGTAAAGCCTCAAGATATTGCCACTTTTTTTTAATAAGAAATAAATAAGAAATAGAACTAAACATAAGTAATACAAAAATTTTTGCCCTCAGTTAGAAGAAAAAATATTCAACGGTTGTTGATGAAAATGCGCTCAGCACTAGTTTATTATCCCACCATGCTCTTAAATAATGGCCATTTTAGCCAATTGAAGAGCAGCGTCACGAGTCTTAGCTCCACCAATAAAGCCAGCAGCATGTACAAAAACGCAACCGTCAACTCCGGTCAATTTAGATAACTCCTCGTCACGAACACCTCTCCAAGTTTCAGGTAGTTTCTTTCTGGAATCAAAAGAAGTTGATGAAACTGGAACTGCTGCAATTCTCCATGAACCAGAGCTATCAGGGAAAAGAGCATAGATCGGTTCACCTTCAATACTTTGTTCTTTTTCGACAGAAAACAAATGCTCCTTCCATGGGACAAATCTGTCAAACAAAAGAATCTTACCACTTGGATCAACATCAAATCTGGTGTTAACAGCATCAACAACATACTGCTTTGCCTTGAGGAAGGACTTACCCATGTATGTAACATAGTTAAAAAAAGCATCACCAATTATACTAGATGCCTTAAGAAATTGAGCGTCAAAGTCAGCATCAGTTGGTTCTTGATCCCAAGATGGGTTTAAGTTTGAAACAATACCAGCAAGTGAGAAATTTCTGTCTTTGAATCTTGGTTGAAGATTGTCTTGTTCTGGAAACTTGTTAATACCATTATCATTAGCATCAACAGCTTCAATGAATTCGGCGTAGACTTTATCAAAAAGATACTCTATCTTTAATTCATCTTCTTTGACGTTTCTGTCATAATCACAAACATGGGCAATAATATCTTGACCAAAATGTTTATAAATTAAACCAGCAGATGATAATTTAGTAGAATATTTGTCATTAAAGGTAGTGTTAAAATCTCTTTGATGATGATCAAAGTACTTGATTTGATCGTATTTACCACTAACATCCATAACAATATCAGAAGTTTCCCAATCAGCAGCATTTCTAGATCTAATAAGCTTTGCATTTTCCCATTTTGGTAGCAAACGTAACATATAAACTGCGAGTGCTTCATCAGCATGAAAAGATCCAGAATGAGTACATATTTGAAGAACCTTGGACATTATTATCTAAACACAATCTCTTACTAAGTATATTTAAGTAAAAAAGAAACTGGAAAAATTTTTTTTTCAAGTTTCTTGCATTTATCAAACACCTCACCACCAATTGCATCAATAGTCTTTGTAATTAACGCTTACTGATAAATTGGCACTATTAGGACCAAACGATTAAGCTTTTTTGAAGATGTCTATATTTCGTTACTTTCCACGTATGACTCGTTCTCAGTTTGAGCTTGCCAAGTTCTCTTTTTATCTAATGACGCCTATCACTATTATGTATTATGTTGGTATTGACACTGACAGGAAGTTTAACATGCCAGGTTATTGGCCAGATCCTGACACATTAAATAAGATTCCGAAGGAACCATATGAAATTCAAGCTGAGTTAGCAAGAATTAGACAAGCTAAAATTGATAAGAGAAAACGCCTTGAAGAACGTGCTAAGGCTCTTGGAATCACACCAGATGAAGAAGAGAACGAAGTGAAAGAAGAGGAATTGATTAAATCTGTCGTTCTTTCATCAGAAGAATGAATTCACTTAATTTAAACATCGGTCATACTTATCTGTACATATTTAGCCAAACAACCGATCCACCGACCAACCAACCAAATATATAAATATAAAGTATATACGAACTATTCAGATATAAGTATAGATGCATCACTTTCTTTATTCATTAATTATATTATTATTGTATATTTTTTTATTTTACTGGAAAATGAAATACTATAACTTATCAATTCAATTTTCATTTCTAATTTATATAATCTTTGTTGAGGCATTATACAGCAAGCAATAGAGGGGTATACTTTTGCGCCATGAAATAAAGGTAACAGTTACATTGCATTTTTAATGGGTTGCACATCTTTGTGTCTGAGTCATTTGAAAGTAATTTGTAATAAAAAGGGAGCTATAATAGCAAGAGGCACTTTTTCAACCTTTTTACAACTTCCATTTGGACTTTCTTTTTCTTTTTTCCTATAAAGTTTGCCACTTTGTAATGTCTGCACAAAAGATTCTTTGGAAGGAGTTTAGAGATATTACACACCCTAAGACAGGTCTTAAGCAGGTTCATGTTGAACTCGCTGATGATTCTAACATTTTCAACTGGAAAGTTGCCATCATGGTGATTGATCCAAAATCAGAATATAACGGTGCCTATTTTGATGCCCAACTAAAGTTCCCACCAGAATACCCATTTAAGCCACCTACATTTAGGTTTACACCTTCAATTTTTCATCCAAATGTGTATCCTGATGGAAGACTTTGCATATCCATTTTACATCAGGCGGGCCAGGATCAAGCAGATGAACCTGACGAGTTAACATGGAGTCCTGCACAGAGAGTTGAAACTGTTTTATTGAGTATATTATCTTTATTGGAGGATCCAAATGTCAACTCTCCTGCTAATGTTGATGCTGGTTTATGTTATCGGAAACAAAGAGATGTCTACAAACAGAAAGTTAAAAACGATGTTATAAAAAGTAAAGAACGTATTCCAAAAGGATTTGTTATGCCTTCTTTCCAAGAAGTATCAGTTGCTCAAAAGGAAGAAGAGCCAGAAGAAGATTGGTGGGAGGATGACTTTTATGATGAAGAAGATGACGAAGATGATAATGACGAAGATGATGAAGAAGATGACTACGAAGATGATGACGATGATATAGAACTTGATGATCAAGATGCAAATGAAGAGTTTGATGATTGATCATAGGGGGTTTGAAAGAGATGTTTCGTGTTTGGTTTCTTTATTAATGATATTCCTACAACCGAAAAAAAAAAGCAATATACATATACCATCCACAATTTGTATGGCTCAAATGTTCAAAATATAAATAAACACAAAATACACAAATAAATTGCACATTTCAGCTTACTTTTCGAAACAAAATAAATCATTTATTGATTATTACCATTTCACATCATTTCATCTGAAGTTGATGCATTATTATCACCTTTTCTTTCCATAGTGGTGATAATAATAACAATAAATCAAGATCTAATAATTGAGATTTTACTTTTCACGTCTCTCCTCTTTTTATGCGTATATAATTACTCTTCTTTTGCATTTTCCATCCCTTAAAATACTATATAGCTACTACATCATTTCACTCTTAGCATAGGTTTACCTACTAATGAATAAATGTTCGAAATAATTTAAATCTTTTTTTTCTATATCTTATCAACTAATACTTTACATAAGTTGACTAATTTACCCACCACCAAAGCAGCTGGATAATCAATATCAGTACAAACCATTACGGCATATCCATCTTTAACACTGTGAACATAAAATCTGAACTTATCATGTTCGTATGCTTGTGATTCGTTTTCAAGAGGAGTTTTAGAATCCAATGACAATTTATCAAGATATTGACACCACTGTTTAATAACAGACAATGATAATACGTTTAGCATGGTTCTAGGGTCCTTATCTGCATTTATATAGTCATCAGAGTATTGTGAATTGTTTAAGGCATCAATTTCGTTTTTTATTTTTTGACTCTTGGAACTAGAAGAAGCTGTAGATTGTTGTTTTAAATAGCCGTTGTGAGCTACATTCTCGTAATTTTGAACCTCACCAACTTTTGAATTCCCATTCTTAGTGTTATCTGAGTTTGCATCAACCAATTTTTGTGGTTTAGAGATGTATGAAATGAGGGCTCTTTGAGTGTCCTTCGACACGAGAGAAACAAAATATGGAACCAGGGGAGTAATTTCTGGTGTTGGCTCAATAATTTGAGTTAATAATGGTTCCAAAACAGATGACTGGAGCATGTCTTTATTAACCTCTTTCTTTTACTGAACTCACATTTAATATAAATACCTTAAGCTGAGAATTGCGACGCGTCTCAATAAAAACTTAACAGGAGTTTGAAAAGGGCAAAAAATATTTTGTATCAGCAACTTTCTTCTTTTAGCACAAATTCATATAGAGAGACGATGACGGAGGCTGTTGGAATCCGAACGCCTCTAAGAGATCGCTCCAGACAGTTTAGGAACACCAATGCACATATTGGAGGACAAACGGGAACTGAAACAGATATGGGAAAGCCCAAACAACGCGTCATTTCAAAAGAAACCATTATTCAACAACAGCAGCAGCAGCAGCAGCAGCAACAACAACAACAACAATTTCAACTGACACATAAGACAAAACCTACAGATCTACAAATAAATTTACTGGGGACTTCAACTCCTAAAAAGGATGGACATGTACCGTTTCTGACCTCAGCTTCAACTTGTACAACAACAGCAACAACAACAGCAAATAAAACTCAAAAAGCTCAAACTTATGAGAAAGAATTAACTAAATGGCAACAAACATGGAGGTCTATCTTACCATCACAGCATATATATTTTGAGCATGATGACAATCATGATAAAGATAGAAAAAGATCAATGTTAGCATTAAAATCATTGGGAGCCACCATTGAACCTTTTTTTGATGAGAATATTACGATTATTGTTTCAAAAAGAGCATATGACAAGAAGGCACAATACCCCATGGGTGATATATTTAGAGTGGTTGCAAAGAAACAAATTAAAGTGTGGTCTATTGAAAAAGTTTTTAGATTTATGAAACATTTGGAAGTTGATATACCTGAATGCAGCTCGCAAAATGATGTTCAATTAGAATCACTTCTTCAAAATGAAAGAATTTTTGGTACTAATGATAGAGATCCGCTTGCTAGAAGAGAGGACATGAAATATTTTTTGGGTCCTTATCTTTACGTTTATGACTTGAGTCAAAAATTAAGACCAGTTATAGTTAAGGAATGGAAAGACAATAAAGAATGCACTAGGATTAATAAAAGTACCAACGGTAAGAGTATTTTTGTTGAAGAAACAAAATCCAATTCGCAGGCAAGTTTGCTAAAGAGACATAAACGTCGCTTGCAAAATTTGGATGAATGTACAAATTATAGATTACAACTTGAAAACGCATGCTATCCATCAAACTATCCAGGTTTAAATCGTCGCACATACGAAGAACGTATTCAATATGCACAAGACTATTTGGACACTTATTATTCCAAGAAACCAGATGAAAATCCACATATTAAGTATAAAGGTTCCGGTTTAGAAAATTTCTTTGATGAAATGATTCAAAGAGCTGCATCGCAAAAAGAAAATAAAACAAATAATTATGCAACTGATGCAGTGCCTAATGGAAAAGATGAGTATGATGAAACTTGTGCAAATAAGAATATATTGAATATGTTACTGAATGAACCAGATGCTATTGATGAAGCTACTCGCCATAAAAGAGATGCTTCTGCAAGAAAGAAGATCGATAAGTTAGTATTTGATGTATCTCTACTACCGGCACCACCTCCACAAATTCGTCGTGAAAATAGTGTCTTTGGTGCTAATTTTGTTCAACAGCAGCCATCAAAGCAAATGGAACAAAGCAATGGAAAATTACTTTGTGAATATGGTGAAATTGTTGCATCAGGAGTCACTCAATCAGGAAGTACTGTAATGGGTGGAGTTCTATCTCAAGGGGCTAAAGGTGGTCAGGGAAATGGATTAGGTCCTACTAGAGCTTCAGTTACAAACAGAACACTTTTGAAAGATTCAAAACGTACAATGGTATTTCCCTCAACAACTATCAGTATTGGAAAACCAGGCCCTGATACAGTGATCATGCAACAGGGTGATTCTACCATCCCTAATGAAAACGATTTAGCATCTATTAATTCAACATCGACAAGTGCATCAGTTACCACATTGAATGAAAACAAAATGTATATGGTCAAAATAAAAATACCAAAATTAAAATTAACACACTTGAAAAAACAGAGTCCATTCATTCAACTAAACAACAAGATTGCCAATGAAAACGTTAACAATTTAGTACCATTAAAGAAAAATACCAAAAAGGAAAAAGAACAAAAGAAAAAACACGAAATGAAACCTGGCTATTGTGAAAACTGTCGTGTTAAATACATTGATTTTGATGATCATGTGGTAGTTGATTCTCATCGTCAATTTGCATCTAATCCCAAAAATTTTGCTGAAATTGATCGGTTGATCAGTAAGGTATCACGAAGACTTTAATAGTAATTGTGAAGCCAGTTTGCAAAATTGACATGATTTTTAAAAGAATATATAAATAAAAAAGAGGAAAGATTTTCTACAATAGAAACTTTGTTTTCTTTATTTTTTTTGTTAAATCAACAAAAAATTGTTATAATTTTTTAATTGCATAATATAAGTGAAAAATAAAAATAAATTGGTAACTAAAAAAAACTTCACCTTCTAAACTAAAGTTTTAAATAAAGTACCAATATTCAATAATGTCTTTAGCGTCTGATACAGAAGAAGATCCTATAAATACTAATACTTTACTAGGTTACATTGATGTACAGATAGATTTTAAGAACAAACCATTCCCGAATGATTCCATTATTGGATCTCAGCCAATTCCAATGGATGAACAATCACCTATTCCTGAAAAGTTTCTTCGTTGCGGTACATGTAATGGATTGATGAGATTACTTCTTCAATGCAATGCTGATTTGATAGATACTTGGTATGAAAGATGTATTTATGTCTTTGCGTGTATTGAACAGAAATGTAGAAGAACAAAAGGCGCAGTTAGGTGTATTAGAGGTGTTAAAAAAGATCCTGTTGCTATGAAACAAAGACAAGAAAACGAAGAAGCTAGAAAACAAGCTGAAAGAAAGAAAAAAGAGGATTCTGAAAATAAAGAAAGGGAACAAAAGCAAAAGATGCTTGGTTTATTTGGTTCAAAATCAGAAATTGGTAATCCTTTTGCTAGCAATTCATCAAATATATTTGGAGCAAAAGAAAATATAGCTAATAATCCATTTGATTCCACGCTCTCCAATCCATTTGAAATGAAAAAAGTTGAAAAAGTTGTTGAAAAGTTTGTTGACAAAGCTGCTGAAGAATCGGCAAAGGCAACAAAGCCTACATCTGCACACATTATAGAAGCAAATAAAATGGTTAAAGAAAAAATATTACCAGCTGAGAATATCAAATTACCTGAATTTCCAGGATATATTCTTTATTTTGAGACTGAGACTTTGGATCCAAAAAATCAATACTTGCCACCACTCCCTGAAAATGTAAAAATTCAGGAAGATGGTTCTGTTATTGATGATACTTCTTCTATTACATCTGGTAACTTGCCAAAGGTTAACCTTGAAAAATCTAAAGAAAACGAAGAAATAGCTAAAATGGTCGATGATCAAACCTTTCAAAACTTTTCAAATGTTGTTTCGTTTAACACAAGTCAAGTTGTGCGTTATGAACTTAATGGGCAGCCATTGTTATATAGTTCTAAGGACGATGTTAGTCGTATATTCTATGATTCAAAAGGCAAACTTAAGTCATCAAATGAATGGAATATTCCGTCCCCACATTTTAACCCATCAGGATCTAGACGTTTTGAGCTCCAATTGATGCCAAAAATGATAATTGATTTAGAAAAGGATGCAAATATTGATATTCTGAGAGATGGTATGGAATGGGGTACAATTATTGTTGCTACCGATAGTGATGATATAGTCCCTCAAAATTTAATTGATAGTAATGGTGTTATATATATTGAGGAATGGTGTGGTGTTCAATGGGAAGAAGAGGTTTATAAGCATTGAATTACTGAATAATATAACCTTCATCTATTAACAGTATGAACCATGAGCACTGTATCTGGCTTTTTTAAAATTAAGATCCCGTACCCGATAAAATAAACATACTGTTTTCAGAATTTATAATTTTCTCTTCTATTTTACATATTATTTAATATAAAACTGAAATGTTTACAATTGTGGAGTCTAGTTTTGGCGCTGGTTTGATACATCTGGCAACTTCATCATATTTATTATCAGAAGGGAGAGTTGTGGGCTTTTCTTCATCTATTTACGGCTCTTTGTTTAGTCCCAATGCCAATAATGTTTCTATAATCTTAGGTATGTTTCTATCAACTAAAGTTGCCCAATATTTGTTCCCGGAATTTTGTATTGTTTCTAATCCACTAAAACTTGATAGTGTTTCGTATGCAATTGCTGGTTTTTTAGTAGGTTTAGGTACCAGCGCTGGTTGTGGATGTACAAGTGGTCATATGTTGTCAGGCTTAAGTAGATTGAGATGGCGCTCCTTTGTTGCTACTTGTATTTTTTTTTCTACAGGTGTCTTAACCAACTTATATCTTGGGAATAGTTCTAAGTGGTCATGTCCTAGTGGTGCATGCTACCAGAGTGATCGTAACTATACTTTTTTGAAAAATAATGCAAAAGAAATAATTATTATCTTACTATTAACTTGGATATGGTCACTCTTGCTTCTTCCATTTATTGCACTACGCTTGAGGAGAAAAAGCGTTGTTGCCATGCGCTCATTGATTGCTACATCTACCGGTTTAATATTTGGAGTAGGATTATTTATTACTGGAATGACTAATCCATCAAAAGTAGCAGGATTCCTTTCAATTTTTGATATTTCAAAATTTGATCCTTCATTAATTATGATTGTTAATTGTGCCATTTTACCTAACATATGGTATTGGAGAAAATTGACACCACCAATAAGTCAACATCCTCTTGTGGAAGGTAAATTCAATTTGAATAATAGCAACGAAGTTGACATGAGATTTTTGATCGGTAATGCTATCTTTGGTATTGGTTGGGGTATTGCTGGTATTTGTCCAGGACCTGGTCTATTAACCGCATTTTTGGCTGGTTGGGATTCTCCTCAAACACTTTGGTTAGCTTTTTTCATTTTAGGAAGCCATATTGAAAAGCTTTCGAAAAAGCTATTTTAAGTATTGAGTAAATAAATAATTTAACCATATTATTAAGTTAACTTTTCTTATTAAATTACTCTACATTATACTTTTTGTAGAATTACACTCTGAAAAGTAGGGTTTCAATTTCCGAATTGCTGAGCACAAAATTCTTTAATACTTTTCAATTTTTGGGATCTCAAATTTTTTCAGATCAACAACGATGCGAAAAAAGGGAACAGCACATAGCATTATTCTTCAATTGTGGAGTGTTTCATTTCTTGTTTTAAAAAGCCTATTTAATCTTTTTATCACTTTCCTTACTTCTAAACTTGTGCCGGCTGTTTGTTACCTGATTTAATTAACCATGTCTTCTCCTGCTGAACTTCTTGCTCAACAGCACAGAACATCTGCTTCTGTGTCTGCTACACCTGAACCAACTGCTGTTTCTAGTATCCTTGACAGTGAAATCTCGGACTCAGAAACTACTGCTGAATCCATTTCTACTGCTACTGCCACTACCAATCCTGCTAAGAAATTGAACATTTACGATCCTACTGCTTTCCCATCATTAGGTAAGTCTAGCGGTTCTACAACTAGCAGTGCATCCACTTGGGGCGCTAAATCTGCTACTGGTGGTTGGTCATCCGCTGCTATTGCAACTGATGTTTCCTCTAAGTCTTTTAAACCTGCTGTTAAGTCATCAACTACTCAATTGACTTTTATTATTGATGATGACCAACAAAAAAATCTTGCACAAGCTGAAAGGTTTAAGATCACCTCCAACATCATGGCCATTTACGAGGTTAAAATTGAATCAACTCATTCATCGACTACCAAGAAGAGAACTTTTTTGCTGAGTGGTAAGAATGAAAATGTTCAAATTGCTAGAAAGCAAATTTTAAAACAAATCACTAAACCGAGTAATTTAGAGTTTACTATTCCATCAAAATTAAGATCCGTTGTGATTGGACCAAGGGGTAAGACCTTGAACCCAATAATTCAATCTACTGGTGTTAAAATTGATATTGAAAAGGATTCAGATGATGACGAAGTATTTGTTCCTTCAAACGAAGACGAAGAATTATTTGGTAAGTCCTTAAAAGTTACCATTGTAGGTGATATTGAAGGTTGTCAGGATGCTAAGAATAAGATTTTGGAAATTGTCGATTCTCAAACAAAATCTCTTAACATCAGAATTCCAATTGCTGCTAATATAAAACAGTTTGTTGCCGCTGAAATTGCACAATTGCAACTTCCTAAAGATGTTGAAAGTGTTGTTCCTGATGCTAACTCTAAAGCTTCTAATATTATTGTTTCCGGTCCTAGAGAATCCGTTATTGAATCTAGAAACCAGATAAAGAAGCTTCTTGACACTATTGAATCTGAAATTATTGTTACTGAAAAGAACATTCCAAAGCAGTTTCATGATATTTTAAACATTAACGAAATTTTCGAAAAGAGTAACGTTGTTGTTGAGATTTCAGATGAAGATAGCAACTCTGATGCTGTGAAGTTTATTGGCTCAGCCGCTAATATTTCTAAAGCTATTGAAATTGCTAGAAAAATGACTTCTGAAAGTGTCACTGATTCTTTGAACTTAGCCAAGTCACATGGTAGTAACATACAACATGCCAAAAATATAACCGCCTTTTTTGTCTATACTAAGTTTTTTGATGCTGTTGCCAACGAATACAATATCAGAATAAAGGTTCCATCCTACAAAAATTTGGCAAATTCTGAAAGCAATTCAGTTTTGGTTACCTTTAACACTTCTAATGATAATAAAGATGCTATAAAATCCGCCAGAAAAACAATCGTTGAAACTGTCAATAAGATCACTCCAAGTTTTGTTAGAACTATTGAAGACATTGAATCATTTTTCTTTTCCAAGTTAGACACAACCGTTGCCGTTGAAGAAAATGTTGCGATTGTCCCACTAGGATCTTTAGCTGGGGTTGGTAATAAGTTGATTTTGGTTGTTCAACAATCAGATGACGAATTTCTTCCATCTACGGAGGAAATTAACACTAGATTGGATAAAGTTGAATCATCACTTTCCAAATTAAAAGACCTTTCTGCTTCTTTGGTCACAGAAAGCATCGAATTAGGTGCTGAAGAACAAAAGCATTTGGAAGGCAATTCCCTCAATATTTTGTTAAATAAATTTGAGCCAAACTCTATTGAAATCAAGCTTCATCAAAATGCTCAAGGTCCTTCTGAAAATGAAATTTTCTTAAGAGGATACAAAAACGTAATCAGTGAAGCTATTGAGCAAATTAGTCAACTTATTGAAGATATTAAAAACTACGAAGAAGCTTCCAAGTACAATGCCACTATTGAAATTCCAAGTAAATACCTTGCTCGTTTTATTGGACAAAAGGGTTCTCATTTAAACGAATTGTCAGATAATTTCAAAGTTAAAATTGATGTTTTTAACAAGGGAGAAGAAAAGACTGAAGAAACAGAAGTTAAATTAACTGGTCTCAAATCCAATGTTGATGAATTAATTAAAAAAATTCACTTGTTAACTAAGAAGTGGGCTGATGAAGTTTCACTTGTTATGATTGTTGATCCTAAGTATCACAGATTACTGGTTGGACCAAATGGTATTTACATCAATAGACTTCAAGACAAGTACCATGTTAAGATTCATTTACCAGATATGAGCTCTGAAAAGCCAAAGTCTGATGTCTTAATTAGAGGCCCATCAAGAGGTGTTGCCAAAGCTGAGGAAGAAATTAAGATGTTAATGGATTACGAAAAAGAAAACGGCTTTAAAGAAGAAATTGAAGTTTCAAAGGAAGCACTTGGTAGTATTATTGGTAGAAAGGGTGAAACATTGAACGATATTGTTGCTGATACTGGTGCTGATATCCAAGTAGGTAATGCCGTTGAAGGTGATGAAAAAGTTATTTTAACTATCACAGGTTCTAAAGCTGGTATTGTTGATGCCACCAAGAGGATCAGATCTATTGAAAAGCGTGTCCTTAATTTTGTCACTGAAACTATTGAAGTAGACTCTAAGTGGTATAGAAATCTTATTGGTCCATCTGGTCTTACAAAGAGAGAAATTATATTAAAGGCCGGTGGTGATGAAAACGACCGTGATTTTAGAAGATTGTTACAATTTCCAGGTATCAGTGAAGAATCTACTACAATTAAATGTGAAGGTGACAAAGCTGTTGTTGCTAAGATCATTTCTAGGATTCAGGAATTAGTTACTGAGTTTGAAAGTGTCGTTGAAGAAAAGGTTGAAATTCCAAAGAACCTACACAGATATCTTATTGGTCCTTCTGGCTCTACTAAAAATGGTGTTGAATCTGAATATGATGTCAAAATTTTCATTCCAGCCAAGAATAGCGAGAAAGCAGATATTTCAATCAAAGGTAAGCCTGAGAACATTGCTGCTGCCACTAAGAAGTTACAAAAACTTGTTGAAGGCAAAAAATAAATCTCCTTATATTGATTACCAATAAATAATAATCAAACTTTAAGAAACATATTATCTTAATATATAGATTTATATTTTAATAACAATATAGATATACCGAACAAAAGAAAATCTACTAAATTCAAGTTTTTTACCTAGTGTAAAATTATATTTCAATTTATGAAGGCTATTATCATTTTCTTATCGTAAGAATAACATTTACTGGGGGGAAAAAAAGTGATAAAAATTTGTTGGATCGAGAACTTTAAAGTTCCACAACTCCTTTATTTAAAACCAATAATACGAAAGATAATACACAATGGACATTGAAAACGAATTAGAAGAATTTAAGAAACATCACACACCTGCATTAGTTGGTGTATCTCTTAGAGATCTTGATGAAGAATCGATGCCTCCGTCCAGATCATCTTCGAGACCAGTTGTTAAAAATAGAGAATCGAGAAGTACAGTTGTCACATTGGCAGACTTGAGAGCTGATGGAGGTCTTGTTGATGATGGAGAAGGTCAATTGGAAGCTATTATGGATGGTAGTGGTCATATCAAGGATGAAGTCTTGACAGATGAAGTTAAATTAAAGACCGGATCTATCCCCTCGTTTTCTAAGAATTTGAACGTTGATGATACCAAGCCTGAGGACTTGGATGATAATCAGATGAATGTTTATGGTGGTAACGGTGACGAATTTGTTGTTCCAGCCAGTGGTAAGGTTAGCGGTTATAAGTATGCTAGTAAAAAAAAGAGTAAACTTGTTACAGAGGCTCAAAACGACGAGGATGATCACGATATTATTTCAGCAGAACGAGTTAAAAGTGTTAATGATATCCTTAATGAAGTTAACACTGGTGAATTTGATGAGAAGAAAAAGAGAGATGCACGTTTATTAGATAACAAACTGTCTAAAATGATGAAGGATATTAAGGATTTGAACTTCGATACAACAGAAGATTCAGAAGTGCAGCCAGATGCCGATATGCTTCCACCTGCTGCGAGAAGAACAGGCTCTAGATCTCAATCCAGAGGACCTACTCCAGTAGCTTCAGAAGGTAGAGGTAGATCATTGGCTAGAGAAGGATCTGGTGTTTTTCGCCCTCATTTAGCTAGAGGTGATTCTTACCATAGCGGATTAAACGATGAAAATGTCCACCACCCAATCAGTTCCACACCTTCTTTTATCGGTCTTGAACGTCAACCAAGACATGATCCAAATCATGGACCTAAAATTTCAAACTCTTCATCGCTTAATTATTTGAGATCTATTTCTAGATCTAGATCTAGAGCTGCCAACGACCGTAAGGCTCTTGGTGAGGATGTTTCAATGGATGAATTAAAACAAAATGGTGCATTAACTAATGATTCCGAAGACTCTAGTTCTAATGGACTTAATTTTGAAGAAGCTATTGAAAAAGCACTGAAATTTGTTGATGATACACATCATATTAAAAATGTCAGAAGCAGTGAACTTCTTACTAACTTGGAAAATGTTAAAGAAGAAGAAGACAATGCGAGGTGTCGCGCAATGAATAACGATTTGTTGTTAGACCAATTGGCTAACTCTGCTAAGGAACTAATGCTTAGCGATGATGACGATTTAGAAGAAAATGATACTATTACAACGGGTGGCGCTTTTCTTGAAAATGAAACAGTAGTATCGAATAATAATACAGAATGTGAATTGGATAGAGATGGTGCAAACAAAAATAATACAGAGGAAAAGCTTCAAGATAGTCATCAGGATGACGCACCAGTTTTAGAGACTGAAGATACAGGCATAAAGGATTATCAATTGAAAAACGTAGGATTCAATAAAATAGATGAGTGTCCATCTGAAATGAGTATTTCTACTTTAAAGGAAACAGAATCAAAGGATCTTGATGTAACAAAATTTGGCAAAGAAGATGATAAACCAAAGAATAATGAGTATTCTAATACAGGAAAAGAAATGAAAGAAGAAGAGGGTGTGTTTAAAAGTGACAAAGGTGAAGAAAAAAAGAATGATGTTGTTAAAAAAGAAGAACTAAAAAACCAACACAAAGAAAATGATAAAGAAACTATTCCCGATGAAGAACGAGAACAAAAAAAAGAAAGAGAAGAACAGGGTCATGATGAGCAAAATTCTGTTGATGAGTCTGAAGAACCTTTAAGAGTTCCAAATTGTTCAATAAAAAGTGACAAAACTAGCAACTCAAGTCGTATTATAGCAAGCTTTGAAGCAAATTTAGATCATTTGAAAACCACAAATGTAGATGATGAAAAGCTTACAAAATCCGAAAAGAATTTAACTAATAATTCGATTTCAGAACTTGATAAAGAAAAAAATGAGAATCTGGAAGAAAAGGAGGATACTGATGAGGATGATATTGAAATGCTTATTGCTGCTGCTATGAAAGAGCATTCAGATAAAGGTAGATTTTATGATAAAACAGATGAACTTTCCATTTTAGTTGCAGGAGCTGTTAAAGAAGAAAAAGATAAACTTGATGAGGCCGAATTTGACGAAATAATTGCAGCAGTCCATAACGAAAAGCAAGCACAATTAAAATCCATAACCAAATCTGTTGGGGGTAAAGGAAATTCTTTTTTTGTTCCAAAGGCAGCTAAGATGGAATTTGAAGATGAGCCTGTTTATCTTTACACTTCATTAGCAGGAGGATTTCAAATTCATAATCGTACTCAAAGAATTATTACGATTTTGACTGTTAATAAAATTCAATATAGTGTTAAAGATTTAGGGACTGATGAAGAAGCAAAGTCTATTTGGAGACGCTACTGTGGTGGTAAAACGCTACCAGGTATAATTCGTGGTAAAGATGATTTTATTGGAAACTGGGAAGATGTTGAAGAGGCTAACGAAAACTACGCCATTCGTTCCTTGATTTACGAAACGTATTAGCTAAGGTTAAAATTAAACTTTTTATAGTTCTTCAATACTTAACTTATTTTGATACTCTAATATTTCAAAATTGTTTACTGCTCATCTTAACTATTTTTTTCTTTGAGTCTAACATAATAAATGGTTGACTTGATTGAGCATCGTGTCGTTATACTCAATGAAAGCTCTATAGTTGGATGTGAGCTTGGAGAATGTCTAGAATTGGTGTTAAGAATGGTTGAGAATGGTGTTAAGGCAGGTCAATTAGTAGAGCTTATTCTTGGTAAAAGTCGCATGATATACCCCACAATGAAAATAGCCAATAACAAACGTTTTGTAAGATATATAAGGATTTTAGGTATAATCATGAAACAGATACAGGCTAAGGAGGTTATCAGTAAACGTGCAGTTTATTACATGGACGTGTCTTTATTTGTTTCCCAACGAGTCGTCGATGAAGCACTAGACACTATATGTGGATGTCTTAGAGTCAGCTTAGCATCCTTGTTTTTACGTTCTGTTGAAAAGGGACTTGTTTGGTGTAAAGGTACATCCACTCAACTTATTAGTGATAATAAAGTAATTATTGGTAATTTTGAAAAGCTGATTGTTATTGAAAAAGAAGCCATATTCACCAATGCTATTAAAAAAGAAAGTAAAGATAATATAGTTTATGTTACAGGAAAAGGTTTTCCTGACAAATTAACCTCTGCATTTGTTGAAAGACTGAAGCCTGTTGTTAAGGAAATTATGTGTGTTGTTGATTGCGATGTATACGGCACTATGATTGGTTTATCTTATGGCCTCGAACCGACAAAGGGATGGCGATTATTGGATCGTGACCGTGGTCATCTACCCCTCACTACAAGAGATATTAATGTGATGCAAGGGCTTCTATTTCGTACAAAAGATTATCCAATAGCTTTCAAAGAAACACAAAGAGGGCTTTTCTTTGGTGTCAAAAGAGAGACAGACCTTGAAACTGTTATTCTTAGCTGAGCAGATGAGCTGTCTCGGAGTTGGGAACTCCGCTAAAGAATCTGCAAAAAAAAAAAAGAAACGGGAGGAGAAATTAAAAAATCCGGAATGAAATGTCAAATAATTTGTAATTCCCATCAAAAAAACGTCTTTTTTCCTTTCTCTCTTTAATAAGGAAAATAGATAAAGAAAAACAGACTTAGATGACTATACATAAGCACACTTTGATTACACAGCATATGCGGAGAAAGTCACAGCAGTCTATATCTTCTACTTCTACAACAGATAACGAAGAGCTGGCTGAAGCAGGATCGTTGATGCTTGGTAAAAACTCATATGCTTCATTACATTCAAGTTATTCAGAGACGACACCAGAATATTCACCACGGTTAATTGATAGTGAAGTTGGAAGATTACTTAGTGTTAAAGATTTGGATTTACTAGATGACAGTATTCAACGCCATCAACTTTCCTATGAACATCATCATCATCACTACCACCACCATCATCATCATAAAAGAGTTTCATCTACTAAATTCGATTTTGTTTCGGATAATGAAGAAGAGTATGAAGATGACGATAATTCTATTACAGACTATGACTCGGACACTAATATATCTGTTACACCACTTTATGAGGAGGGAGCAATTCCACTTGGTAGAGTTACAACATCTACGCATTGTACAGAATCAGAACACGCGGTTCCTAGAAATTATGATGATCCGAGTTGGGATTTCAAAACAAAATGGGCTATTGTTCTTATTGGATTACCAGCATGTGGTAAGTCATCAGTCATTCGACACCTCATGGATTATATCAAGAAAAAGACAAATGACCAAATAAGAATGAAATCGTTTAATGCTGGTGATGTTCGTAGAAGACATGAAGCGGAGGATGATAAATTTGATTTTGATTTCTCTAATCAATCGTCTCTTGAAAGGCGTGATTACTATGCATTTGAAGCATTAAATGATCTAACATCTGAATTAGTTGATGATAAACTTGACATTGGTGTTTTTGATGCTACAAATACAACTATGGATAGAAGAAAGGCCGTTTTTGAAAAAATTACAAAAGCTTCAACCGATGTTGATGTTAAAATTCATCCTATTTTATTTGAGATCAAATGCCAAAACAGAGCACTTCGAAGATATAACATTGAGCAAAAGTCACATAATAATGATTATAAGAATATGGCAAAAAATGTTGCGATTGTTGACTTTTTACAAAGAATTCAAAAATATGAACTGATTTACGAAGCTGTCACAGTAGATGAAATTACTAGCTTAGGTGTTAAATATTTTGGTATTAATAATGTTGGTGATGCCATTTATTATGATTGTGGTGTTAGGCATCATGACGCTAAAAGACATCAGCGTCTATCATTCAAATATTTAACTTTGAACTTAATGTATGAATTTCTTATGTCTTATAGAGAAGAATATGCAAAGGAATATCTTGATGAAGTTCGTATTTTTTACAATGAAGGTCATTACAAACCAGTGAATACACCATTTTCATGCCCTGTGACTGTTGCTGATAGACAGTTTAAAAATTGTGGGCCTACTATACCAAAGGTTCTTTCATCATCTAGAATCAATGAAGATGATGAAAATGTGACTATAAATGAATAATTAGATGTAATGACTACGGTAATATTTTTGGATATTAAAAAGAAAGAAGAAATTAGTTTATTGGGTGTTGAAGTACATCGATAAACATTAGAAATGTAATATGAGATGACGGTTTAAATGCTTTTTTTTAATAGGAGGAGGTTTGTAGCTTTTTATGTTTTTGTTTATGTATATATAAATATATATTGGGTTAATACTAGCTATATACCAAAAATTCCATATGTAACCTATTTAATGAATGTGAAAAGTTTCAAGCACCGAAACCAGGAATTGCTGTTAAACCAGGGACGCCAGATCCACTACTTGGAACATTATCCTCTTCTTCAACATTTATTTCTCTAGTCTCACCAGTATATGCACTGTCAGAAAACACACCATTTTCTTTTGGTCTACCTCTTGACCAAAATCTCATTGATTTATCAGCACCAGCGGTACATAACATATGGCCCAAAGGGTGATATTCCATGGTGTAGATGGCTTTTTCATGGGCATGAGGTATATTATGCCAAGGATCGGATATCATTTTAGGCTTAGAGCTGGCATTAAGAGCCAACGCTAAATCTATTGATTGATCTAGATTGAAGTGAGCTAAAGAACCATCATATCCTCCAATCGATAAAACATTAGAATGTGTTGGATGCCATGATAAAGCTGATAGATCTGCTTCATTACTAGTACGAATAACAGCCATTGATTTCATCATTCTAATATCAAAAATACGCGTTGAATGATCCCTTGAGCAAGCAGCTAGAAGTCGTTGATTACCAGTTGGTTGAAACATTGCTTTGGAAACTGTATGTTTGAAGTCGTGAATCGTTGTTAAACAAGTGGCATCTCTTGGATCCCAGAACTTCACTAAATTATCTTTTGATGCTGATACTATCAACCCTATACTTGGATGCCAATCACAGGCCTTGATATCCCAATGATGGCCTTTGAAAGTATGTTCAGTTTTACCTGTTGTGAAATCCCAAACTTTTAAATGCTGATCATCTGAACATGAAACAAACTTTGCATCTTTTGGACTAAATTTTAAATCTTGAATAGCATTATCATGTCCATTTTTAATGATGTTGACATTATTAAAATTTGGCTGCCAGAATTTAATGCATCCTGACTGATCGCCACTAATTAGCCACCTGCCATTATGTGAATACTCTAAGCAAAAAATAGGAGAATCATGAGCTTGCATAATAGATTCGAAACCAAATGTTTGACCATTCCATAATGTAAATTCACCTGAATATGAAGAAACTAATACTCTGCGTGCATCTGGTGTCCATTTGACAGCATGAATAGCATGCCTCGATTTATTTGTTGAAACGTGTACAAATCTAACAGCAAGGTCAAGAATTGCAGTAGCACTAGACCTTTGCGGAATACCTAACTGTGATAAATAACTGGCATCTGGGCGGATTGAACCAATTTGCTGTCTCTTTTTTCGGCGTTTGTTTAGTACATTGGAAACCATTAAATCCTGTAAAGTCGGGGTGTAATGATCCACAGTTCTTCTGTGAATCTTTTTCTCTTCAATCGGTTCTGTTGATGATTGAATAACTGACATTTTCGTCTATTTATTGGCAACTTATACTTAACAAATTGTGTATAACAAATATAAAATTTGAATCTCTGGCTGTGTTAAAAAAAAAATTTTAATCTTTTGTATATCACTTTAAGCACCTTTTTTCAATCAAACAACTGTTAAAAAACACATTATAATGGCTTCTGGTAATTTTTCACTGAAACCATTGAAAACTTTGGGTCCAGTTTGCTCTTTGAAAGTTTTGAGTGAGGAATTATTGCTCGCAGCTGAAGGACCGTTGCTTACACTTTACAACTACACCAATGGTGAGAAAATACTTTCAAGACAAGTCTTTCCAAGAAACAAAATTCATGGAATCCAAGTTTTTGATTATACTATTACAATTTGGGGAGGACAAACTTTTTCTGTTTTTACTGTCGAAGATTTTAAAGATTTATCAAAAGGATTACCACTTTTTGGTATTGGTGATTGGATTACATACGTTTTGTTGACTTCCAATGATGAACTTCAAATTCTTTCTGCTCATAATCTAGTTCATAGTGCACGTATCATCAATGGTAAATTAGAACTAATTCAAAGCAGAAATTGTGGATGGAAATCTATTCTTTATTCAGGTGCTTTGCACTATAATGTAAAAACAGGTGCAATCACTGTTATTTCAGGTACAGTTATGAACGGTATTATTATTTGGTCTTTAGAATCTTGTGAAATAAAACATAAATTAACCCAACATGAAGGTTCTATTTTTAATTTGATTGCTTCTGATGATGGTAAGTACCTTGCTTCTTGCTCAGATGACAGATCTATTAAAATCTGGAATATGAATACCGGTGCACTATTAGCTACAGGATGGGGACATGGTTCCAGAATTTGGGATCTCAGTATTTATAATTATTCGGCTAATGGATTTCAAGTTTTCAGTGCCAGTGAAGATTGTACTGCCAGAGTATGGACGTTCACTAATGGTAACGAAGAACTTGTTCAAGAAAGAATTATTCATGGACACACTGGTAGACATGTTTGGAGTGCTGATGTGTACGGTCCTTCTTTATTGGGTTTTACTGGTGGTGCAGATGGTAAAATCCTTGTGACGGATCTTGGACAAGAACAGAGAGAAGGATATTCACGTTCCAAATGGGAACTCTCCGATATTTCCAAACAAGTTGGATTTGATTTTGAAAAGGGTGAATCAGTTAAGGAATACGTCGATTTTGGTGTAGGTTTACTTGCTGTTACAACATTGGGTAAAGTTTTGATTTTAAGAAACTACATCAACTGGCATTACTTATTTCAAGACAATAGATTTGAACGCTTTTGTATTGTTAGAACATTCGAAAATACGCCTGTTGTCGTGTTAGGTAATAAGTTTGGTAATGTTTATCTTTTAAAATTTAATAGCCAAGGTGAACAAATTTGCAAACTTGAACTCAACGTTGATGACACTGTCAAAAGATTGGCTAATATTCTGGTATGTGAGACTATGTCAGCATTATCAATTTTTTTTGAATCGTCTAATCCTAAAGACCCAATTCTTTACTATAATTTTAATGCAGATTCCTTGAAGTTTGAATATATCGAGCAACTTGTCAAACCAGACGATAAAATCGTCTTGAATACATTAGCATTCGATGAAGTAAGAAATATGTTTTTTTTTGGATGTAGATATGCTACCTTATTGGTTTACAAATTATCGGAATCTAACATGCCATATGCTACTTTTCCAAAAATTATCAAAGGTGATACTATGTCTTCTATTCATGTTATTCCAAAAACTGAAAAGTGCACATTATACTTAACAAACAAGGATAGTAATTATTACATTGTTGAATTTGATGATTCAATGACACCAAATTTCCTTCAATCAAGTAAAATCCAAAGGGGTTTCTTGGAAGGTTTGGTTAAGGGATTAAATAATGACGTTATGTTGTATGGTTTTAAATCTGATTGCTTTTTCTTATGGAATGAAACTGGTCAATATGAGGTTATGAGAGAAATATGCGGTGGTCCACATAGACGTTGGTCCTTTAAATCGTGGAAAGATGATAATGGTTTCAAGTATAGGTTTATTTACACCAGAGCATCCGAAGTTCAAATTGTTCAGTCAGGCTCTCCAGTAAATGTTGAAACTTTGGCAAGAGGTCTTCATGGAAGAGAAATTAGAGATATTGCAATTGTTGCTAGTCCTAATAAAGATGAAAAAATTGTTATTACAGGAGCTGAAGATACCACATTGAAAATTTCTACCTTGAACAAAAATGGTGAATTGAAACTAGATTGGACATATAGAGAACATGTTGCAGGTTTGCAGTCAGTACATGCAGTTAATTCACAATTTGTGTTATCAACCTCCGCTCGTGAAGAATTATTTGTTTGGAAGCTAAGTACGTGTGACGCTAAAAAGTGTATGTCACTTTATTCTAAATTGCCACCTACTAATGTCAATCCAGACTTGAGAATTATGAATTTTGACACTGTTGAAGTTTTTTCCAATGGTTTTATTGTTGGTTTTGTTTCAGTTATTGTTTACTCTGATTCGAGTATTAAATTGACATATTTTGATATCAGTAGTAAGCAATTCAGCTTGCTTATTGATGATCGTTATCAAAAATGTTGTATTTTCCATACCAAACTAATTATCTTCGAAAATTCTGTTTACATTCTTATTGGATCTACTAACGGGTATGTCACTGCATATGATATCACTGACAAGATTAACACTCATTTCAAAGTCAATGGCAAAGTATTTGAGATGACTTCTACTAAAAATGTAGTAACTTCTAAATTAGACAATTTGGTCATTAATCAACAACTTCATCAATCATCCATTAAAGCACTAGAAGTTGTGCCTCAAAATAAATCTCAATTAATTTTAGTTACCGGTGGTGACGACAATTCATTAATTGTTAGTGACTTACGCAAAGGAGATTTACTAACCCTTCATGTCAAGATTTTTGATGAATCAGCAGCATCATCTACAATTACAACTGTCAGTATGGTTGATTCTAAACATGTTATTGTGGCGGCAGTTGATCAAAGTGTCAAACTTTGGAAAATTGTTGATTTCAATGGTGAAATCTCTTTAGAACTCAAAGATCAAAGATACACAACTATTGCTGATACTGGTTGCTCAGAAATTGCACATTTTGACAATGGTGAAAAGTTGATTGTTCTCGGTGGTGCTGGTGCTTCTATTTGGAAAATTTGAGTCATATATATATATATCGCGTCCTGTAATAATTACTTGTTAAAAGCTACTAACTGCATTATTTTTATAATAGAAATACTAAAATATTATTAATAAAGTGAAGACAGTTTTGGAGAATATTAGGAATATAATCCTTTATAAAGACAAATATAGTAATGATAATAATAAGAAAAAAAAACCTATAAGCATGAAAAAATTATTAACTATATGAAAAAATACCAATTTCAGTATTAATCAAGCTTGCTTTTGCTTGTGCTTTGGATTTGCCTTACATAGAACGTAAACTCTTCCTTTTCTTCTAGCAATATAACATTGAGAACAGAATTTTTTGACTGCTGTTCTAATCTTGTAAGTTCTCGCAGTGTTGATCATTTGCATAAATGAAGAAGTTGTAGTATGAGAGCATACAGCATGTGTACTATGTGCAGTATGTGCCATCTTATTCAATCCCAATTTGAAGTTATTAAAAAACATATCTGTGTATTGCTTGATTCAGTTTTATACAGAAGGATAATGATAATTGAAGTTTTTTTTATTATTTTTTTCATCATCTTTTAAAGTTTTAGTAAAGGTTATTGAGGTAAGGTATTGCACAATTTGCGCGTGTTATTAGACTAACAAGACGTTTGCGCAATCAATATAAAGTAAACTTTTCTGAGTACAATGATGCAAAAATGACTATAAATACATCATTAAATTATAAAAATTGGTACACCTAGGTAATTAATGTTTACGCCAAAAAAATAACGACAAAACAAAAATCAACATATTAAGAAGTCATATTCATTAGAAAATATGGACAATTGGACAAAGGTATGTTTTTGCTGAGATGTATATTAACCTGCGTGAATACTAACATAATACTCCAATAGATAGCTCAAGTTTCAGCGGTGCGATATCCCTCCCATCACATTCTAAGCGCCGAAGACTCACTTGATGGTGCATCTTATATCAAATTTGATGATACACATGACCTTTTATGGGTCGGTGAAAAATCAGGTAGAGTAACAAGCTACCAAGGACCGTCTTTACAGCTTTATACAGCCTGCAAAGCTCATGATGGGTCTGTTTTGAAAATTATGAATCATAAAAGAGGTATATTATCATTATCTAGCTCTAGTGTACGCTTGGGACATCGACAAGGTTATACGTTATTTAACGTGGATTTTAGTTCTGGTACTAAACTAACATCTATGACATATACAAGCAATACGCAATCAGAAGTTCTAGTTGGTGGTGAAGCAGATTCTACGGGATTTAAAATTTACAAAATTGATACTGTTCATGAAAAGATATCCGGTTATGTTTCTTATAAACATGATGTTTTACATTTGGATACTAATTTGCGGTATGTTGTCATTGGTAGAATGGATGGTATTATTGATATTCTAGATCCGAAAACAGATACTGTGGTGAAGTCATTTAATCCAATATCAAACGGTTTGTTTAATATTTCAATCAAAGAAAATAGTCTATTAACAACAGGTTACTCTGTTAGAACTGGAACGGGTAAAAACAAGCAACCACAACCAATATTTGATGCTTGGGTTACTTCCTATGATTTAAAAACATTATCAGTTCAAACCCCAATTCCTTTTCCAGCCAGAGCAGCATATGCGATTCAACATCCTATTGTTCCTAATTTGGTGCTAATAACAACTATATCTGGTGATAATATGACTTTTACGGATATAATGAATCCTTCAAAAGCACAATTTTATCATTCAGATATGCCTTCTTATGTGACTGGAATTGATATCTCATCATCTGGTCAGTTTTTAGCATTTACTGATCCCATGCATAATTTAATTCTCTGGAGTAGGGATCCCGCTCAAAAATTTGCTATTTTGAATAAAGTCTTAGAATATCCAACTATCATAAATGAAAGTGTTCCTCAAAGGGCTAAAATTGTTCGTCGTGATTCGCCATTAAGTTCAGTCAAATTACCGCCTTATAACACATTATTATCATCCGTATGGCCGGGTGACTTGAAGTTCAAAGTTGGTAGATTGCCTACACAAATTGATCCTGAAATTATTCGAAGCTCTGACTTAACTTCGACTGGTTACATTATAACAAAATATGACAGGGATAGATTCGGGCCTAGATATCATACTAATGGTGATACAAAAATTGATTACAATAGGAATGCAGAAAAGGCCAATACTCCTAAATTTATCAGTGAAAGGGAAGATTGTGAAGATTACTACAGTGTGTTAGAAGATGGATTATTACCTCAAGAAGTAAAAAGACATGCAGATGACCCAGATCATCCTGTTTTTAGTTGCAAATCAGCAGATGGTGATGTCCCAAATGTTTTCAAACAACAAAGTATTTCTTATTCTAAATTTGGTGTTGATGATTTTGATTTTGATTTCTATAACAGAACCAAATATGCTGGTTTGGAAATTAACTCTGGCAATTCCTTTATGAATCCAATATTTCAGTTATACAGATTTGTGGCACCATTTTTTAATTATGCCATTGATACATTAGCAGAAGACGTAACGGATGAAGTTAACATTTTAATGGAACTTGGTTATTTGTTTGATATGATGGTTAAAGCTAAAGGGAGACATTGTGCTGCTTCCAATTTTCAAAGATCTTTTTCTTCATTACCCGAAGCTCAAAGTTTTGGGTTGATTAATGACAACGGTTTATTTTCGGATGAATTTAAACAAAGGAAGATGATTCAAACATTTAACAGATTTTTACTTAGAAAACTTTCATTTGATGAATGTAAGTTATATCACACTGAAATTTCTTTAAAATTAAATGAAATTTGTGGCGTTTCCACTATAACAACAATCTTTTCTAAGTTCTGTCCATTAGCACAAAAGAGACAGGGTATTTATCAAACCATTGATGTAAACTCTAGACCAATTGGGTTAAATTCTTTAGTTCAAGATATCACTATTTTGAATTACCTTGAAGCCTCAATGAATAGACATATTCAACAGCAAATTATGTGCGAGAATTGTGGTGTTGAGCATCCTGTTAATGCAGCTTTACAAATCAGTGATTTACCACCAGTTATTGTCTTGAATATTGACATGAGTAACCAAATGATGAATGAAATCAGAGCATTTGATGACTGGCTAGTTCCAAACTTTTATTCCGCTCAAGCAACTATGGGTACGCCGGTTCTTAGAAAAAATGTTATTGCCGGTCTTACAGGTTATAAAAAAAAATATGAATTAATGGGATTTACTGCACAAATCACTAATAAGCGTAACGAGTCACATTTGGTTACTTTTTCTAAAATTAAAGAAAGCAAAAATGATACTGGAAAATGGTTTTTATTTAATGATTTCCTTGTTGTTGAGGTAAGTGAAAAGGAAGCACTTGATTTAAGTTTTTGGTGGAAAAAACCTGTTATTGTTATTTACAAACAAGTTGAAGTTGAAGATACATTTCAAATTGAATCCTATAGAACACATTTAAATGATTCTGTTTTGTATAAGGATCACTTTGCTGCCACTATTAGAGAGGGCATGAAAGTTGAATATGAACTGTTAACCAGGCAGGAAGCGCCAAGTATAGGTTCTTTGATTGCAATTGATGCTGAATTTGTGGAATTGGCACCTCCAGAATATGAATTCAGTAGTACAGGAAGTAAGAAGTTGATTAGACCACCAAGGTTAAGCGTAGGTCGTATTTCTGTGTTAAGAGGTGATGGCCCCAAAGAAGGCGAATGTTTTATTGATGATTATATTGTTACAAATGAAAAAATTCATGATTATAAAACTTTGTTTTCTGGTATTGAGGTGGGAGATTTAGATCCAGCAATTTCTAATAAATCTTTGGTCACATTACAAACAGCTTACCGTAGGATTTGGTTGTTGTTGAATTTAGGCTGTGTTCTGGTTGGTCACTCTCTTATTGGTGATTTTAGGATGATCAATATTCAAGTTTCTCCAAGGCAGGTGAGAGATACTGCTATTTGTTACTACCTTAAATCTGAAAAAAGAAAGCTAGGCCTTAAATTTTTAGTTTATCATGTTCTCAACGATGAAGTTCAAAAAGGAAATCATGATTCGATTGAAGATGCCAGGTCTGCTTTACGACTTTATAAACGATATCAGGAATTGAAAAAGTTCGGTCAATTGGAAGAGGTCATTAATAAGGTTTATTTGGAAGGACAGATGTGTGGATTTAAAGTCCCATCGCATGATACTATACCTGCTAGTGGTGGTTTTACAACCTCTGGTAACTAATAAAAGTGTATATTAGCATTAAAAAACGATAAGAAAATTAAAACTGGTAACAGAAAAGAGTGTAATAAAATAATTACATGTGTTGATCATGAACTCTTGACATTGATAAATTATGATCGTCACCAAGTCTAGTTTGTTGATGAGAGTTTCTTGTAAACGGCTGAAGATTTTGCTGGGATCCAAAGCTTCTTTGGCCCATTCGAAATAATTCAGAGGCCGGTATGTTAGCAGCTGATGACGATGATAGTGATGTTTGCTGAGAATACCCTGTATTTTGAGTAGGTTTAGCTATCTTTTTAGGCGATGAAACAAAAATATTTAAAGACCTTTTCCACAATGAATCTGCCAATTCGTTGGCCTTTGTTAAATCACTGCCAAATTTATCATTTGTTGTTGAATCTTTCATATTTGACTCAATTGATTTTCTCAGTTTAACTTGATTAGGTCCTAATGAGTCTAATCTTTTCAATGAGTCAACTATTGGATTTTCGGTTCTTCTCACATGCATATATGATCTGGCTACTTCTTCATATTTAAATCGTGTCGAAATATTAGAAATTGGAGATGCTGACATCTGTAGATTCGGATCATTTAATGAGGCAATTGTTTCTCTTTGAAGCCAAAGCTTTTGTTGAGTTCTAGAAGATATTTGTGGTTGGCTAGCATTGAGGAAAGAAGAAAAATCCATATCATCCTCGGGGTTGCCAATTTGCTTAGCAGCATCTGGTGTGGTGGAAATTTGCTGTTGAGTTTGAGGTGATGAAAGTTGAATATGCGTTTGTGATGGCAGCCTTTGTTGCGCCAATGGTAATTTGTTTTGACTGGAAGTTCTTTTAGGAGCATGAAAAGATAAATATGAAGATTGCCGTTCAATCGCTGGTTGGTTAATACTTGATGCTGAATTTGACTGCAACATTGACTGGGAATTCATTGATAATCTCTGCATATTTAAATTCAATCCAGACTGCTGAAAAATCATTGAAGATGACGAGCTTTGTGCTCTACGTATTGGAACTTCTTGGCCAGTAGATTGTGAAAGAAACGTTTCTGGATGATAAAGTTTCCTAGGTTGTTGCTGTTGTTGTTTTGCTGTTGCAAGTGGAACCTGACTCGGTTTATCTGTGTATTCTTCATTCTTGTCTAACATTATAGTGTCACCTTTTTCATTATCACGGATTGTGCTAACAGCTTCACTGTTAGGTTCACCTTTTGAAACGGTGTCATTACTTGTCGTCATTGCCTCCACTAACGGTGTCTGGTCTCCATTTTGCTCTTCTAAAATGGTTTGCTGAGGTGTGTCACTGTTTGATGACGTTGCAGAAAGCTCTCTCACAGTTTCTCGTAAATGCATGGACTCTGACATAACTTTACCTAGTTAATAAGCAATTGGATAATAGAAAACTGTTTACGTAATTTAACATAAATTTCCACTGTACACAAAAATGATAATGCGCCACATACATGCGCCCCTAATTGGCATATTATCCAATTTCAATTGGTTTATAAACCTAATCATTGAATATCAATTTTCACATTAGAGATAATTGAAAGATAAAAAATTAAAAACACTATACATACAAGGCCAACTATTTGTTCTATTAGTTACTCATTGATTTTTGTCTGTTAAATTATTTAATTGTTACAACAGTTTATAGATTTTTTAATATATGATAAACTTTTAGGTTTTTACCTTTCTCTGAACAATTAACCTTTTAATCCTTAAATAAGAAACTTTAAATATGGATTTTAAACTACTGATAAATAAATATTAAAAAAACTCAACAAGTTTGATTTAACGGATAATATTTATATAAGAATATTTTTGATAACGTAATACTATTGTTGTTAAATTTCACCAACACTATTCTTTAGCCAACTATGGATCTTTATAAGACGACATCCGCCTACATCGATCGTCTTTTAAAAACAGGAAATGAATTTGATTCAACCCTTCGTGTTTTACTACTTGATTCCAAAACAGCGTCACTAATTGCGTTAGTTACAACACAGACAGCGCTTCTTAAGAATAATATAGGTCTCATATCAAGAATTGATGACCCCAATCGTAGTCCATTAAGAACTATGAAAAGTACAATTTTTGTTAATCCCAGTGATATAATATTGGATGCACTAGCTAATGAATTAGATAGACCTTTATATTCAGAATATCAACTTTATTTTAATTCAATTGTTTCAAAGCCGCAATTAGAGAGATTGGCCGAAGCTGATCAACTAGAAGTTGTTAAACATGTTGAAGAAATGTTCTTTGACTACTACGTATTGAATTCATCATTCTTTTCGGTTGTCAATGCTGATTTGCCCTCTGTTCCATCAATGGGACCATCTTGGGACCCATTATCATTAGCAGCTTCATCGCAGACATTATTGTCTATGTGTCTGTCTCTCAAGATTAACCCTGCTATTCAGTTTGAATCCAACTCTAAACTTACTAGCAGATTAGCACAATCGCTACACTATGAAATGGAATCAAATTTACAGTTGTTTGATCAAATTCCAATAAAGGCAGATACTAGACCATTGGTCTTGATACTAGACAGAAAAAATGATCCTGTTACCCCACTTCTGTTTCCTTGGACATATCAGTCAATGATTCATGAATTGCTAAATATTAATACAGAGTCCAATATGATTGATTTGTCGCATATACCTAACATTTCAAAAGAACTTGAAAAGGTTATAATGAATCCTCATGAAGACGATTTCTTTTCAAAATCGATGTACTTGAATTTTGGTGATTTATCAACTAAGTTAAAATCATATGTTGAAGAATACAAAACATTGACAAAAACAAACTCTAATATTAATTCTATTAAGGACATGAAGTTCTTTTTAGAAAATTACCCACAGTATAAAAAGTTATCATTGAACCTTTCTAAGCATATGATGTTGTCCTCTGAGATTGATAAGAGAATTAATCATTTAGGTATCTGGGCATTATCGGAGCTAGAACAAACAATGTGCTCTAATAATGAACAGGGCCATCATGCACAAGATTTAGAAGAATTAGAACTGCTTTTATTTGGCCCACAGCCTCTGTCACTACATTCACAAAAGGTAATAATGTGTTTATATGCACTTAAGTATGAAACTAATCCTGGATTTGAATTACAAAGGTTGTTAAACAAAATTAATAATTCAGAAGTCACAAATGTAGTCACAAAACTATTAAGAACGCATGGTATTAAGTCACGACTTAGTGGACCGGAATCAAGCGTCTTTAATAGTAACGGTGCACCAAAGTCTAATGTTGCTAATTGGTTTTCGAATCTTACAAATCATGAAAACAATGAAAATTCAAATCTTTTTATGCAGAGCAAACCAAGGTTGGCTATTTTGCTAGAAAAGTTAAGAATAGGTGGTTTAAAAGGTAGTAATTACTCAACTATTGGCAATGTTGTTGGTATACCAAGAGATATTATAATTTTTTTTGTCGGTGGGGTTTCCTATGAAGAAGGTAGAATTGTTGAAGAATTTAACAGATCTGGTTATGGAATTCGTGTAGCAATTGGCGGCTCTAGTATTCTTAATAGTGAAATATTTTTACAAAATGTTGCCTCAATGTGATATATAAAGTCTTGTTATTGTACTAATATATATACAACTGTGTATTTTACATTAACAACATTCATCTTATTTGTTATGCAATACAAATAAAATAAAAAATATACAATTAAACATCGTAGGTTTGTACCCAGTCATTTACAAATGCCATTAAATTATCAACTTCCTCCACACAACCATTGTACTGTTTTACAAGTTCTTCTCTCATACCTCCAATGGCTCTATCTAAGTTTTTATTTCCAAGCTCTTGGAGGGTATCTCTAAATTTATCTTCAGAATTAAGATTGGTTTGAATGTTAGCTAAAAATTCCATGATAGCATACACTCTTCTTGTCATTTCTCCTATAGAAATCCTAGATGTTGGTATGTTTGCTTTGAATCCTCCTCCGTTGTTATTTGGTGGTTGTTTGCTGACTTTTGACGTATTGGTTTTTTTAGGTCCTTTCCTTGATTTCGGTTCTTTAGCTGGATTAACTATAGCTGGTATTATGTTTTCTTTTTCTTTTTTGTCTTTTAAATCGGAAGTTTCATCTTGTAAAGATTCTTCATTAATACTATCTGCGTTATTATTTGGATTAGATTCTTTCGCAGATTCTTCTAATGCTCTCTTGAGCATAGCTTCATAATGATGATCTCTTGGATCTTGTCGTGCTCTATTATTGCTACCACTGTTATTATTAGCCTTGCTAGTCTTGTTAACCTTGTTTGGTTCATACTTCGATCTCATAATACGATCACTGTCTTTCCAAAGAGAATGCATTTGTGGCTGACATAATTCACACCAGTAAGTATCTGGAGCAACATTTTCATCAGGAATGCCAACACAAAACCCATGTTGCCAAACTGAACACCCTTCACATTGAATAAAAAATCCAGGATCAGATGCTTCAATGTCAAGTTCGGCACGTCCACACACACATCGTGTAATTTCACTTTCATCGTCATCATCAGCCTCAGCGTCTGCTTCCTCTTCAAAATTAGTTTCCTGTTCCATCTCTGGTTCGTCTGCTGTATACTTTGGTTGTGTTTCGGTACGTCTAGATCTTCTTGACATAATTTATGTGTTTTCAAGCTAAACAAAGGTGTATTAACAAACTTGAATGAAGCTTTATCATTATTTATTAATCGCGATCTGTTTTTAATTGGTGTTAAGTCTTCCAGTATAAATTTCCCGCCCTGACTTTACTGGGAAGCAATAAATTTTACTGGGAAATTTTTTCCACTGCGAAATCAATTTTGATTTTTACTACGTAGAATTTTTAGCACTTACTGGGAAAAAAATTTTTCAATGCGGAGCTTTTTGTTAGCTACGAAAAACTCTATTTTTGCAACCTCAAAGTAAAATTTGGGTTCAAATCGTGGAGAGGGAAACCGAAAGCTGTGAAACTCTTAAATAAGTATTGAAAAGAAAGATTGTTTTGACATTTAACAAGTGAATTTCTTAATAATGAACGCATTAGCACCTAAAAGAGTAATAAAGAGGAGCAAAAGACGTTCAGCAGTGACAGAGAGTGAAGATCCTGCAATTGGCGCCAAGAGAACAGCTCCAGAAACTACTGAAGAACATACTATTGAAGAGACTCCAAAGAAACCTAAAATACATCTAGAAAAACCAGCATGGATGTCTGACGAACATTATCAACGTCAACTTAAGTCTATTGAACTTACAGTTAACAATGACGCCATTTCGAAAAAAGAAACAGGACAGGTACCAGATTCAATGGCTAGTGAAGATGTCAACGTTAAAGTTCAATACCTTAAGAACTTAAATTCACAAGGTAAGGATACTATTGTTAAAGAATTTTACAATACTCAAACACATTTCTCACGTAAGAGCAAGCGTACAGAGTCTGCCATTTACAGACTACGTTCTTTTAATAACTGTATCAAATATATATTAATTCACAAATTTGCACGTCATAATGGTTCCGTTTTAGAAATGGGATGTGGTAAAGGTGGAGATTTGGCTAAATGGCAAATGGTTTCCACAAAAGATTTTATTGGTGTTGATTTAAGTGATCAAAGTATTAAAGAGGCCATTAATAGGTATAGGAAACAAAGATTTCCATTTCATGCTGTGTTTGCAACAGGAGATTTTACAATACCGATACCAGAAATATTGGCTGATTTTAATCCAGAAGAAGTATGCAACTACCAATATGATAATGTCAGTATGCAGTTTTGTATGCATTATGCCTTTGCAAATGAGGAAAGTGTTCATAAAATGCTAACTAACGTTAGCAAGAGTTTGAAAAAGGGAGGAATGTTCATTGGTACAATCCCATCTTCAGATTTTATTAAATGGAAAATCAAGAAACTAGAACCAGGAGCCAAGTCTTGGGGCAATTCTATTTATTCGGTTACGTTTCCAGAAGAGCCACCAAAGGATGGAAAATTTGAACAACCATTTGGTAATGTTTACAGTTATTATCTTCAAGATGCTGTTGATAATGTTCCAGAATATTTAGTTCCATTTGAAAAGTTTAGAGCTCTCTGTGAAGATTATCATCTTGAACTTCGATACAAAAAGAACTTTTTTGATTTATTCAAAAATGAAATCGCAAATTATTTTAATATGTTACCTGGTCCACTTGTGCAATCTTTGCGTCTTGAAGATGGTCGTTATGGTGTTGCTGGTGATGAAAGAGATGCTTGCTCTTTCTACCTTGGGTTTGTTTTTGAAAAGGTTGCCTAATAAAAAACACTTTTTAGCTTTTCATTACTAGTTGATAATATATCAGCTCTCGAAAACGTTTATATATGATTAAACCTTTTTTTTATTATGTTTGTATCTAATTTTAACCTTTCAACATTTATCTACCTTTTACTAAATTTTATGTTTATTTCAACATCGTATTTTGCTAAGCAACTATTTTTTTCAACACAAATCGCAATTGCAGGATCTCTATTTTCATTAAAGACTTACTATTTATTGTACAATGATTCCAGTTGCTTTCTTACTCTTTTTAAATTTATCATTTTCTTTACAAGAGGATGTTGAAGCTAAGAAATGGAGTTTGTTTGCTACGCCTTTTTCTTCATTCAAAGAAGACAACACCAATTTTGAACTTGGACAATTAAACATTGCTGAAAAGAAGTTTGTTCGTTTTACTGATGACCTCCCGTCCTATACTAATGAATGGTGTTTTGCATTAAAACAAAATGACCTCATTGTCAATCCATGTTTTCAATTTTACAAAGGCAACTTACAAAATTTTATTAGGAGCAGTGAATTATTGATTAAATTAGAGGATAAAACTCATATTAATGATATTTTTTTCAAGATTGACACCGATACTGAGGGTGTGTCTTTAAGAGTTCTAGAAGGCGTTGAAATTCAGTCACCTGCTTTAAAACTTTATGGTACGTTGAGAAGTAACGACGGCACACAAATTCAAGTTCCATCTAACCTAAAATATAAAAAAGGTTCAAATGATGAATTAGAATCTGAATCAAATGACTTGCAAGAGCTTGATGAGTCTCAGTTTTCTGAAGTTGTCATGCCTGATATTAAAAGCAATAAAACATTTTTTGAAAGAAATTGGAAATTTATTGTGCCTCCAGTTCTTATCTTTATTCTCATGGGCTTATTTACTGAAGCTCCTGAAGAAGATAAGGGTAGTTCGACCGATGAAGTACTTTCAAATGTCGAAACTAAATCAAATTAAGTTTAGCTATTTCAAGTTTGAATTTAAAAATGCCTAAGATGGCACGTGACGTTTTCCGTTGCCCTTTGAAATGATTGAAAGATAATTACAAAAATCAGCTAAGGTTCAAACAACTAATAAACTTTTATTGATTGCCTTTTGTTTTTCTTTTTAAGCGTGCATTGCTAAGAGTACAGAATAGTAGATGTTTTGGTTTTTGTTGCTAATTCTTCTTGTTAGCGTCAATGCAAAGGGAGTTTCCAATATTCATGGAGCGTCATGTTTATACGTTGCATCTAATTTTACGGCATTTCCATTTGACTGTCCAATACCAGATTTAGCTTACAAGTGCAGATGTTCGGATCCTAGTTTCTTAGGTACTATTCTTAACTGTGTTGATGTCTATGCAAATGATGCGAAGGATTTATCACTAGGTATGAAACAGTTAATTGATACTTGTAAAGCACAAGGTGGTGTTGAATGGGAGTATATTGGTTTAACTGAAATACTCACCAATGCAACTAGTTACTTAATTAACTTTGAAGATGTTCCTAAACAAAAATATAAAACAAGGTGGATTTTACAAGCTTTGAAAGCTAAACAAAATTTAGGACATAGCGCTAGGAAGGATGGAAGCATTGCTGAAGTTGACAAAGAAGTCCAAAGAATTGGCATTGATACAATTTTAAATACTACAAGATATGTTTTAAGAAATCCTGTTTCTATACCTAAGAATTTATATGATATTTCATATAAAAGTGTTTCAAATTTGGTTTCACAAAGGAACTTGGCAACTAAATATGGAGTCTATCTTTATATTTATTGGGGAATGGTAATGAGTATTGCTAGTGTCGCAAACGTTATGCAATGGTGTGGTCCTAAAATTAACGACTCCATATCGTCAAATAAATTTTCACTGTTATTTAAAAGGAAGATTCTTTGTCCGCAAGTAATAAAACCACATAATTTTATTAAAGAAAAGCGAAAAACTTACAATAACAAATTTTTAAAGAGATGGAATTCTAATTTTGTTACAGCAATGTATACAATGCCATTAAGAGTACATGCAATTGTTCTTTTAGGATACATTCTTTTAGTTATAATATTTTGCTCAGTAAATTATGAAATTATTACTCCAAATACAGTATTCACTTGTCCAAAGGGACAAACCTATGTTGCAATTGCTGATCGTACTGGTATCATTGGAACTACTCAATTACCTATTGTCTTTTTATTTTTCACTAGAAACAATATTTTAAGTCAAGCAACTGGATTATCCTATAGAACTTTTCAAGTTTTCCATAAATGGATTGCCAGAGTTACCTTTATTTTATTAGTACTTCATTGCAGTTTCTATTTGTTATTTGTTAACGTCAGAGGCGATTATATCGAAAGATGGGGTTTGTTAAAATGGAGATGTGCAAATGCTTCGTTTACTGCCATCGTAATTACTGTTGCTATATCATGCGTTAGAAGATTTGGATATGAGGTTTTTAAAATGACACATAAGATATGCCTTATCATTTTTTGTATCGGAGCATGGTATCATTGTTTAACACTTGGATGGACGGAATATTTGATCGTTTGTTTCGTTATATGGGGTTTGGAGTATCTCTTAAGAGTTTTTAAAATTATCAGTACTGGAGGAGTTTTAAAGGCACAATGTGATTTGCTTTTAGACTATAGAGGTGAACCTCATTCTATTAGAATGATAGTTAATCACTCAGGATGGTGGAAACCATTTCCTGGTAGTTATTGTTGGATCTACATTCTGAAGGGTGATATGTTTTGGCAAGCACATCCTTTTACAGTAGTGTCAACAACAAACGCGATGAATTACAATCAGTTGGTATTTTCAATTAGGATTAAACAAGGAGGTACTAAGACCTTAGCCGATCATGTAACCAAAAACAACGTTGTACATGTTTTAGTCGAGGGGCCTTATGGTAACAATGTTCCATTTAAGCAATATTGCGAAACAGTACTTGTTGCAGGTGGTGTTGGTATGGCAGTCATTTATTCAATGGCCTTAGATGTTGCCAATATTATTCGTGCTCGAAGGATTAGATGTAGTGATGATTCATGTGGTAAAGTTTCAGTTATTTGGGTAGTCCCTAACTTAGAAAGTATTTATGCATTTGAAGAAGAAATTGCCAACCTAAAAAATTATAAAGATGTTCTTCAAGTTGAAATTTTTGTTAGTAGAGCTTTTCAAGATCATGAATTGCAAGAAGTAGTTAGGAAGTATAATTTGTTAGGAGAAGAGCAAGCAACTACCGAAAGTTTAGCAATTATTGAGGATGTTGTACAGCCTCAAGATATTATAGTTTTCGAGAAGGAAGTAAGTGGATTAAATTCTGAACCAATTTATACTAAATTTTCGGATTCTGAAACTACTGAAAAAAAAAATGAACCTGATGATACTAAGGAACTAGAGATTGTTAAGCATCGTCAAAAAATGAAGTACTTTTTAAAAGAAGTGATCGAAATGTCCCAAGAGTCAACTGCATTCAATATTAATTTTCAAGACAAGCCATCTTTAGACACAGAAATGCAAATTTATTTAAATTCTATTGATTCTTCTCCAATTGCATTAATTTCATGTGGTCCAACACATATGAATGCAGATGTTCGCCTTGCCGTTGCCAGTTGTCTAAAAAGTGGTAAATGTGTAGATTATTTCGAGGAAGAGTTATTATGGTGAGTTAAAAATTATGACCAATATTATGATGTTTTAGATGGTTTTATATCCTGTAATCTTTTAATGGAATAACAATTATGTTCAATATATATTTATATTAGTTAAATAATTGATATTAAAAAAATATCGAAAAATTTGAAGTTTATTTGCTGAGCATGTGTTCAACATGGAGAGTGAGGAGCCAAACGTGAATATTTCTGTTAATTCTTATTTTAAAATTAAACAATGTTTGAAGTAAAAAGAACATCGAAGCAGGAAAAAGATTAAGATGTCAAGCTCAAAACTTGGAGATGACATTTGGCGACAGCAGAGTGGGAAAATTAGTGGAGAATTGTTTGCATTAACATATGGTTCCCTTGTCTCACAACTATGGGATGAAATGGGAGGCGATTCACAGGCTGTTAATAGAGAGTTACAGAAAATCGGATATGATATTGGTATTAGACTAATTGAGGAATTTCTTAGCAGAACACAGTTAAGTCGTTGCCGGGATTTCAAAGATACGGCAGAAATAATTTCAAAAGTTGGTTTTAAAATGTTTTTAAATATAACACCACAAGTAATTGGATGGTCAAGAGATCAAAAAGAGTTTCAACTACGGTTTAATGAGAATCCTCTTGCAGAGTTTGTTGAATTGCCACCAAATTCTAATGGATTATGGTATTCGAATATTCTTGTTGGTGTGTTAGAGGGAGCATTAGAAATGGTTCAACTGAAATGTGAAGTTGAATGGTTAAGTGATATTTTAAAAGGTGATTCATCTACAACAATGAAAATTAAATTAATTAGGGTTGCTACAGAAGATGTTCCAGCAGGAGATAAATAAGGTCATAATGTCAAATCAAATCAGTAAGTTCTGTTCTCTTCCGCTAAACTAATATTAATTTAGGTTCAGGTAATGTAGATAAGGTTATAACAGAGATCATCATATCGAAATGGCATTTATAAGATTAAAACGTCCTTTATCAATAGACCTTCTGGCCTAAGGCATAGGGTCTTGTTTGGCGCTTTAACACTAAAAGAAAGAAGAGTTACCAATGATGTGAAAAAAATTTCAGTTATTCAAAAAAACCCCTTTTATAGTGTTCAACAGGGTTTCCAATGTTTATAAAGCATATAAAGAGTTGAGTCATATACGTTTATTAGATTCTTGGTAAACTAGTAAAATTAAAAAATAACTTGGAATCAAGTGAATTGATATTGGGAGTTGAACTTCTTTTCATACTGTGTACAATTGAAGTTTTGACCTTGTGCTGATGACTTTTTTCCTTTAAAAAATGTCAAGTAAATTAGCAATATCAATGGAAGGTGACTCTTATAAAGACGTTCTCAGTCATTATGAAGACAATGACAGTGCAAGTGATGTTGATAATGAATCAGAAGATTCATGGGCTGAAGGAGAGGCCCCTAATCAACTAAAGAACTTGAATTTGGACCAGGCCGAAGATGACGTTGAGGCTGATGAGAACCAACACGAAGCTGATATGAGAGAGTTATTACCAGATGGAAATGATGAGGAAGGAGATGATGTGCAAAATGGGTTGAATGAGTTTGAAGAGGAAATGGAAGAACTTGATAATACATCAGACTCCGATTTACGAGTGCCGGAAATATCATCACATTCAACAACCGATATCACTAGAGATCCAAGTATATCCTCACGTATTAGCAGTGAAATGGATATATTTTCGACAAGAACACCAACAACTTCTTTGCCGCAAACAATAAGTGAACTAGCAGATTCTCAACAGTTTATAAATAAGAATCCTAATGAGACAAGAACATCTACAATGACATCAGCAATTACTAGCGAATTCCAACCACCTAATAACATGAACCAGTTTGTTAATGACGCAGGATATTCACAAAGTATATATTCTACAGATATTGGTGATGATGATATGGTTTCACAGTTTTCTTATATGCCAAATGACGACAAACCATGGGAAATTGGATATAATCCTCCAAAGATACCTATTTCTAAAGTTAATACAAGAAATACGATGAGAACTACCAGTGATGAGTCTCTTATGAAATTTGAGTCCCAATTGAATCATAATAGGCGAGTTTTCAGTAATGATGATGAAAGTGTATTAGATCAACAATCTGAAAATACAATTGCTAATGATGAAACGGATCACGAAGATGATAACTCTAGTATTGTTGATAATAGAACACTTAGATCTGATGCTACGTCTACAAATAATGAAGAAGCGGATGATAGTCATATCAGTACATCAACGACAACCAGGGCAACATCAATAACAAACAATCAATTAAATAAAACAACTAGTGTGAATTCATTGAAAAACAGTAGTGAATTTTTTTCTTTAAAGTCAGCATTACCTATTCTCCAATCAAGAACATCTGATTCACAGAAAATTGATAAAATAAGGGAATTGAGAATTGAGCAAAGTAAGTATGATACAACGCTCTCAAATTGGTTAGTTACACAAACAGAGCTTGCTAAGGGTACCGTCTCTACCACCCAAGCTGAAATGGGACCAAACATTAAAAATGCACTAAATACAAAATATACCGGTGGTTCGCCAATAGTTTCAAATCCAGGTATTGGATTAGGTTATGGTATTAGTGCGGGGTTAGATTCAACAAAGAGTAAGGTTGCAGATGTTGGTGAAGGCCTTCAAAGAGGTATGCAAAGTTTAGGTAGAGTAGCCAAAGGTATTGTTGGTAGTAGTGAAAGTGGTTCTAAGCATCTTTTTAGAAGAAGGGATTCAAAAAGATAATGTTTAAATGAGTGTAAAATAACAGTAAAATCTAAAATTTTAAGATTGAATGTATGAAAGTAATAATAATAATAATAATATTAAAGAAAGAAATAACAAAAACAATAAGAAAGTGTAATAAGGCTAATTAAAAATAGTTGAATAGTTGGCTTTTAACCATCAACTTCTGAGTTTTTATTTAATTTATCAGCATTCTTTACTTCTTCTTTTTCTTTCTTTTCTTCCTTTTCTTCGTCTTCTTCTTCACTGTCGTCGACAACAAATCCGCTATCATCAGCGGTTGAATTAGAAACAATTGTCTCATTTCTATTTGTTTCAGCAGATGTGGAAACCTTAGCATTAATCATTGAAGTACCAACAGTTGGCTCAGGAGCAATATCCGTTAAAGCATCCCATTTCTTATCATTTCTAGAGCTTTGAACTTTTGTCGATTGTTCTTGATTGTCGTCTTCGCCTGTAACATCTTGTAACGAAATACCAGTTGATTTCAAAGGTTCTGTCGTTTCTAAAGCTGAAAACAATTGGTTAGTAGATCTTCTGATTGGCAATTGAGGTGGAACAGATTCAGGTTCTTGATAATGTGGTTTGCTAACTGTATAAGTATTCGGGGTGGTTGAGAATCTTTCATGGTGAACCTGATCTTCATTTCCATTTAATTTCTTAGCAACATTACCAAACCAACCACCGACGATGTTTTTAGCATCATTTAAGTTCTTATTAATGGCGTCAACAAAGTCTTCTTCTTCTTCATCATCATTTTCATCATCAACAAATGGCCTTTGTTGATGTTGGACTTTCCTAGCTGGTTTACGTTCATAAGTTCTCGCCAACTTTCTGGCCAACTGTTCGTCTTCTTTGAGTTGTTTGCGACGTTGTATTTCATCATCACTTGGTCTTGGCGGTGGTGCTGGTGGTGCTTCTTCTAATTTAGTTGGCACCTTAATTTTCGATTCTGGGTCCGATAAGTACAACAATGCATTTGTGGCTGGTTCAATGGCCCCCATGGAAGCAATTAACAAGGCCTCGATGGTCCTTGCTTCAACCGTTGGAAACATATCCTTTAATTGATCAATACTACTCATATTTTCTTTATTCAAAGAGAAAGTGGTGGAGAAGTTTGTTCTAAATATAAAAAAGTCTTAATTACCAATATAAACGTCTTAGAAAAGGATGATGTTTATTAATATTTTAAGAAGTAGAGAAAAGAATGTACTCTTCTTTTTATATAACTAGTACTCAGATCAACTGAATTTATGTGCTTTCTTTTAAACAGACTTTTCTTTCTTCTTAGTTCCCACAAATGTATCCCAACCCAACCGCCAAATGTAAACAACAATGTCTAAGAATATCAGAAACAAATAGGGTCCTATTAGAGCATAGTATAGTATCCATGCGGTCCACACCACAGTGGTTTCAAATTGTTTCCACAGCTCGGCTATCATTGACGTCCACTTCCAGTTGTGATAACAATAAATGGCAACGTGATGATGAATGGATTACTTAATAGACTAAGGGCTTACGTAATGGGGCTCTACATAATTAAAATGTAGCTAATAATGATGGAGTGTCAAGTAATGAAGTATAATATTAAGGGACATAGTTTACGAAAATTGGTATTCGTAAACTATTTCTCATGTTATTCATGTTATATCAGTATCTCTATTGTCATTTATTTAAGTTTTGGTGTTCAAAAATTACTGGATGATAATGTTGATTTTGAAAAAAAAAAGAAATCAATGTTTAGAAACTTTCTACTTGCTGCTTTAATTTAATGGAAGTTATTGAGCTATAAGCAACTACCTTTTCTAATTTGCTTCAAATTTACTATTAAATCATTTATTTAATAATTAATACATATCAAGGAGTGAAATTTTTTTTATTTTTTTTCTATAGTTAAACAGCATAGTGTGTTAAAGAAAGAGTATATATATTGCTTTACACACACTACAAAATGTCTAGATATGAGATATTTTCACCTGAAGGACTAAGACTTGATGGTAGAAGATATAATGACCTTCGTACATTTTCAGCAAAGCTTCATACTCACCCACAATCCGCAGATGGTTCTTGCACATTACAACAAGGTAACACAAGGGTTATATGTTTAATCAGAGGTCCCAACGAGAATAGTAGAATGAATAACAACCCCAATTTACCTTCTATAAGTGTCAACATTTCATCACATGATTCAGGATCTAATAAACAACTAAAAAAATTAAGAAAAGATAGAAGATTAATAGAATTAGGTAATCACATTAAACATACATTGGAACAAGTTGTCTTAAGAAATATTTATAATAGAACAGGAATTGACATTCAAATTACTGTTTTGGCAAACGATGGCGGTCTTCTTGCTGCTTGTTTAAATTCAACTATTTTAGCGTTGATAGATTCTGGTGTCGCCATTTATGATTATGTTGCAACCTGTTCTGTTGGGGTTTGGGATCGTGTTTCGCTTGTCGACGTTTCAGGTACAGAAGAGTTAGATGTTTCAACTGTCACAGTTGGTGTTGTTGGTAATAGTGATGATTTTAATTCTGCTAGAATTGGATTATTAGTCGCTGAGGATAAAATGCCTCTGGATAGACTACAAAATGCAATGGAAATTGCTGTTGCTGGTTGCAATAGAATTAGAGAATTAATGGATCAGATAGTTAGAGATATGGGTGTTGAATTAATTTCTAAACAACAGTAACTACTATTTTGTAGATATATAAACAACTAAAAGCAAAACATATGTATGTCCATGTTTAGGGTTTATAACCTTGCTGCAAATCCTGTTTCCGTAAATTCACCTTCTTTCCATAGAATGGTCTTCAAAACTCTTGGTAAGACTTCTACTTGAATAGGCCCGAATGGGTAATCTTCTCCATCAACACTTAAATAACATTTTTTTGCACCATGTGGCTCTGGTACCAATCGAAAAGCTTCAACTTTGAAATGTTCAACTTCATCATTCCAAACATGTAGTCCTTTATCTAATGAAAGTAAGGCTTTTGCTGTGGAACTCAATTTAGATCTACCATCAAATGAAATTATATCAATAGCTCCATCATTTGGTAAAGCAGCTGGAAAGAAGTTACATGCCGATGCAATATAAGGCATTTTTCCAGAATAGAAAATACTATTATTTTTTGTTTTAATTGGGTCATAAATCTCCCAACCTGTTGGTAAATCCATTACATCATTTGCTGAATAAAACTGAGAAGCATATTTCATTTCAAAGTTAGCTTCATTAAGCTTTTCAATTTCGTTACTTTTGTCATTTTTCTGTTTCTTATAATGTTCAACAAGTTCATCTTTATTCTTTGCAATACATTTTACCGCTAGTTTACACGGATATTTATTGTTTCTAAAGACCTCTAATGCAACACCAATATCAAATCTAACTTTACCTAAAAATCTTAAATATTCAGTACCAATGTCAGCTTGGGCAATCATACCATATGTTTGAGATAAAAATGATACTAAAATTTCTTGAGCATCCCCCTTCCAACCTGTCACTCCCATTAAATCACATTGAACAAATTGGCCCTTTAAAAGTCTTAATGCAGCTTCCGATGGCTCACTTGTTCCCAAACATGATAATGTCATTGCGTTACCTGACCCGCCAGGTATTTGTGCCACGGTTAACCTTGAAAATGCATCAACCTTATCATCCCTTAAATGTAAGCCATTAAGAACTTCATGTGGTAGTCCATCTCCTGAGCAACATAAAATAATATCAAATTTGTCCAAATCTAAATCTCTTGCAATTTCCTTTGCATGACCGGAATATTTAGTTTTCTCAACTGTCATGTTACATCTGGCTCCCATAAAAATAGACGATGCTTCCTTTTCATACAGTTCCATTGCTTCACCCTTACCGGAGTTTGGATTAATTAAAACTAAAAATTTAAGTGCATTAGTCATTCCATTTGGATAAGCCAAAGATGTTATTTCGGTTATAAGGTCATTTCCTGACCATATCCTATCAATCAAATCGTCAACTTTCATTAATTGAGTAGTGACTTTATATTTATTATTAGTTGTTGGGTAATTATTAGATGATTCACCTGCGTTACTAATATGGGCAAATGTTAATTGAACTTCATTTGGCAATCCAGATGCTGTTAATTCAACATGTAGGATATCTTTAAATTTGATGAAATTTATAGAGGAATTTTTAATAAATGATGATGTTAATGTTGATGATGGTAAACAACAAGATAATGGATTTGTACACGAAAAGTTTGATGATCCCTCTGCTTCAATATTAAAAACAGGTTGCCCTAATAATCTCAAGCCCTTACAAGCATAATCTATACTAGCTCTCATTATTTAAATTTTGCTCTCCTTGCTAAGAGTAATAATAATATAATAAAAACAAAAAATTTGTTTACAATAGAAAAAAAATGAGATTGTTCATAAAATATGACGAAAAAATAAACGTCAGCTACAGGGTTCGAACCTGTGCGGGCAAAGCCCATCAGATTTCAAGTCTGACTCCTTAACCACTCGGACAAACTGACGTTCTTTGCTTCTAAAAAAACTGATCTTTTACATAGCACGTTTGAACCACTGAAAAAACAAGAAAACTAATAATATATTTACTAGATTGCTATATACTAAGCAAATAAAACTTGTTTCAGTCAAGAAAAAATAAATTTTATCAATATCTTATGTTCTGGGTAAAAATTAATCAAATGCTTAATTTTATCAGATAGTTTTTTTTTCAACTCACTAAAATTTCACAATAATGGAAAAATAAAAACCAATAATTCCAAAATATTTTTGTTAAATTAAATGAAAAATGAATATTAATATTTATTTAAAATAGAGTTGCTCATTAGTAAGATATTGTTATATATGCAATATTAAATATTTTACTCTAATTTAATATCATATTTATGTCTTACATATATACATTAATGCAAATATCAAATTGTTTTCCTTATACAAGTTACCACTCCTATGTATGTTAGATTATTATACTATCAGACCATTTTATTAATAAAACAGAGTCAAAATGGTTTCATTTAACCTATATTTATAATCAATATTTTAAGTATAAAATGAAGATAAATTCTCTTCTTATTTACAATTTTTATAACTTCTTTAATTATCAGATATAGGAATTATTAATTTTGATTTATGTAAAATTATAGATTGCAATATATCTGTAATTAGGAATTAAACTTTACAAATACAAGATATTTTAATTAAAGTTTAGATTAGACTTTATCAGTTAAGCCGAACCAATAAAGATTAGAATACCATATTTAAGAATATACATTAAACTATTTTATCAGAAAGATATGCTCATAACTAGAATGGACTTTAAGAACCAATCTACATTATCATTATCTCATTACTATCAAATAGAAAACTGTATCCTTAAGAATTGTGTAATTTATTGTATTAAAGTTTCACATAAACAATCTAAATAATTTAGAACCACATTCTATGATTCTTATTCTAATTTATATTTTGTGTATAAAAGGCCTTTATTTTACTTTCTACTTTATACTTCTTTTATATTACTTTGAACAATTCAGAACATAGTTTAACAATTTAATTATAGTTTTAGTGAGTTTTATATGATATTGTTGGTATGGTAGATTTAATTTTTAAATACCAATTTGATTGTTTTAATAGAATACAGAATATCTTTTGTAAACAAGCAAATGAAAAGTGCAATTGTTATTTTATGTTTTGTTACCTGTAATTCTTTAATTACACTAAACAGAATATTTTCCACTCTGTATTTCTAAAGAAAAAGTACATTTAGCGAGTTTAACATTCTTACAAATAAAAATTCAAGTATCTTTTGTTATTTAAAGTCCTTAGAGGCTAATTTTATAAATGATTAATAGACTATTCCAAATATCTATCTAATGGCTCACCCATAACGTCTTCAAGAACCTTTGCCAAGCCAGTTCTAACCTCCATTTCAACCTGTTCATCATCATCTTCTAATAATTCAGCAATAATCGGAACCATTTGCGGTAACATACTTAACCAAGCTTCACCAACCTTTTTATAAACACTTTTCATAGATCTGACCGCCCAATACTTTTCTCTAGAATTACATTCTGCACGCATATGTTTCATTAGCAACTCATTCAACTTCTTGTTATGCTCATCTGATGTGGAGGTAGTTTGCGCCAGATATGTCAATGCTTTGACTAAATGTTTACCAATCGAATCATCAATATTGACAAATTGTTCTGTTAAAACTTCAGAAATTGGTGTAAATCTAGTATTAACTTGCCAAAACTCAGTTTGATCATATTTAAAAGAAGACGAAAGTGAAATCAAAATGGTTCTTCTAATTGAAACATCAGTCATATCATTTTTAACATATTTCATCAAGATTTCTTCAGTTGAGTCAATAATATAACTAAAATAGGATGTAATAATACCTCTCAAATTTTCCTGCATTCTATTGAAAAACTTGAAAAATGATTCAATTCTTTCTGTATATGAAATTTCAGTGACAACTCCTTCCCCATCAAATGCCCATCTGACAATTGATGCAAATAATGGTCTAAAAGTTTTATCGTTTAATTTCATAACATATTGAATACCACAGTTATGGATACCTGATTCAACCCTGCCAATCGCATTAATATCAAATTTAGAAGTTGCACGGTACTCAAGTGCATTAGTAAGAAATTTGAAAAATACACCTGATTCATTAACAGCAACATTTTTATTTAACTTTTCAATAACTTGCTCCAAGCCATTTAAGTAAAGACCAAGAGATGCTGCGTCTAATGTTGAAACGTATGTCCAAAGTCCACATAAAGATGATAAAACAATTTTAGAATCAATGTATTCAATAACAGTTTCCAAAATGTTCATTCTAACATTATCTGAAACTTGTTGTGCTCTAAATAATGTTTTTAAAATATCTTTTATATTAGGTGAAAGAAAATTAGGAATCTTTTTAATCATCGTTGAATACAAAACCAAAATTGAGATTTGAATTAACTTTGCTGATTCTTGTTCCTTTTCAACACATTCATTAAAAATCTTCAGTGATGGTGTCATTATTTTAGGAAATAAACCAATCATCTTAACACCAACATTAGAAATAATACTAGTAATACAATTGATTGAAGAAATTGTCAATTCAGGAGACTCTTCATTCAATAAACCTGCTTTATTACTAATTGAACCCAAACATTTCACCATCATAGAAGAGTCAACGTACTCATTAAACCTTTTAAATATACTAGCCATAGTATCCAAGGAAGCTTGTGAAAGCTCAACATCAATTGAATCAATTACTTTTTGTTGTAAGGTTGGAATCAATGTGGCAATACCATCATGCGCATAAATATTTTCAATATGTTCCATGTTAAATTTAGTAGATGTTAAAATAACAACACTCTTTAAAGTTTGTAAGCTAGTAGTGCTATCTGTTAAAATATTATTAACAGATTTAACATAATATTGAATTGGCAATAAACTTAAAACATCACCCAATAATTTATAAAACTTATTGATAATTTCATCATCTTCTGATTGTTTGCTTGAAATATTAATGAGTTCTAGAAGGTATTTAGTCAAATCAGAGAAACCTCCTAATAACTCATTAGTTTCTGTTCCTTGAACAATTTGGGATGCAATTTTTAACCTCAACTTTGGAACACCATTAGTACCTTTGGCATCCGTAAGAGCATGTCTAATAAAGGATGCGAGTCCTTTCCTTAAACTGTATAATTCACTCTTAGTCATAGACATAATAGTTGGACCAAAAATAACTCTGGAACATAACTCCTTGAATTTCGAAGAATCCTTTTCTAGTGGATCTTCTGGAAGAACCTTCCACAAATCAAGGAATTTCATAGTAACCTTAAGTTCATCAAGAGCTTTAAAATTTTGTAGAAAAACAGTAGCAAAATCGACAAGTGCTAAACAATCGCCCATTTTATGCTTCATGTAGGCCTCAACGTATTGTTGACCACAAAGGAATAAAATTAAATGCACTGATAGGTCTTGGCCCAGTGTCTTACCAAGAGTAGTGAATAGCTTAACACGTCTATGTCTCGGAATATGAAGAAATGCACTAACAAAGGAAGCTAGTAAAAATTCGATTTCGTCAATCATGCCATTTTGAGCAGCATTAGCAAGAGCGGGAACAACACAAATGATAGTTTGTTCAACAACATGCCCAGAAAATTCATCATCTTGACGGATAGTATGGGCTCCCATAAATGTGAAAATCGGCATAACCGAATGTAATATCAATTCAGGACACAAGGAAGCCAAAGCGGCAATAACCAAAAGTAATTTATTTTGAACTTGAGGAGAATCAGAGGATCTGATTGCTGAAACAACAACATCTGCACGGATAATAGATGGATCTTTCAACGCAACATTAGAATCCTTAATCTTCTGAATAACATTTTTCAAACAAGAAGCCAGAGTTTCCTGAGCATATAGGATTGGCAATTTACCGTCTTTACCAAGGGATTCCAAATCATCTAAGATACCAAATAACAATTTTAAAAGTTCAAGAGATGGCTGAAAACTTTCTTTTTTAGAAAAAGTGTCAAGAATGTCCAATAACATGACAACCTTTTTCAAATGATCAGATGCCAAAGTTGAGATTTCGTTTTCCTTCATAGCTTGTTTAGTTGTTTGTGAAGATCTTCTTCTTCTCTTCGGAGTTTGACCCTGAAATTGTGTTTCTGTAGTATTCAGTGCACAACCTTTGAATAATGCAACAAATAAATCACCACTAATATCAATGGATTCTAAAACATCAATTGGATCATAAATCACATTTGGATTAATTAAGCTTTCGTCAAGCATATGAGAAGCCAAATTGACTTGTGTTTCAAACTTCAAGGTAGAAAAAATTTCAACTACTTTATTTTGGGCCAATTCAACTAATGATGGATATGAAACTGCCATTGCAGATTTCAAAAACTTTAAACCAACTTCGTTTTTTTCCTTTGGTTTAATTAATGATATAATACTTAATTGAAATTCATTGAAATCACATGAGGTAATCTTACATGTTTTATTCCACGATTCAATGTTTGCAATATATGATTCTAAAAATTCTTCGAAAAGTTGAGATGTCGAAGCAGTATTTTTGACGTACTCAGAACAATCGGCAGAAATTGAAATCAATTTCATTTTGATTGATGGTAACGTAGAGTGCAAAGCATGGGACGTAAAAAAGGCAAGAATCAACTTACCAGTTTTTTTGTCGGTAAGCAATGGTTTCAAAGCAGATACTAAATAAGTGTTATCAACAGCCAATTGAGAAATATTTTCAACAATAGTTTTAATTAAAAGAGAGAGATCGTTTGGAGAAAGGACAACATCATCAGACGCTGATTCACCATAGATTTCATTGGAAAGTACAACATTTTTTGGTTCTGGATTAACTGAAAGTTCAGAAATAGTTGCAAAAAGCTTACCAGCTTGCTTTCTGATTTGTGGTAAATCATCTAAAAATAATGTGATAATGGTTGGATAAAATAAACCAGCATAACTGTCTTTGTCTAATGATTTTAAAGTTTCACCTAAAAGAATAATGGAACGAATTCTAGCAGCAATTGGTGCATTAGAAGTAGAAACTCTACAAAGAAATGAAAGAACAGATCCCTTATTGTTATTGAAGACAACTGAAAAAAAAGTCTTGACAGAATGGGTATGGACACTTCTAAAAAACAATCCTTCCAAAATTAAAAATGTTTCATTGATTTCATCAGAAGATTCCAAAAATGATTTGACTGTTGTTTTATTTTCAGCATACATTTGCTCGAGTTTTTCATCAGCAATACTAAGTTTGTCATCATCCTTTATAATTTCAATAATTTCATCATCCAATTGAAGTTCAGAAGCAGTAATTAAACTATGAGAAACCATCATTTCTAAATCGGTTAGCTTAACATTGGAATCATCAAGTGCAGTTAAAAAAATGTCTTTGTTGGAACTAGCAAGATATTTTAAGATGTCAACATAAATAATGGCAGTTTCAACAGAATTGTTCATAACAATTTTCAGAATGTCATTAACAAGAACAGTAATTTGGACAGCAGTAAACTGAATTCCTAATTCATTAACAATGTTTAATAAATCCAAGTTGATTTCCCTCCTATTGATAATCATGGTCCGCAAATAAGCAGTAATAAATTTGGAGTTGGTTCTAGATAACTTGATAATGTTTAAATATGGATACTCAACATTTAAAACGCCAGGTGGTAACATCAAAAAAACTTTTTTGGGTAATGCTTCTAAAGCACCAGATTGTATAGAACCCAAGAGCTGAATAACACATGTAAAAGCTCTTGGTGATAAATTGTTACCTTTACCAGAAGAAGATAAAAGAACTGTTTCAATCGATGCCATCACAACCTGTTTTGACAATGGAACAGCTGCTGCAACAACGGATAAGATAGTATACGCAGAAACCTTAGCTTCTTCATCATTGGAAGTTAAAAAAAAACTAATTGATTCTAAGGAATAACCAATATAAGAAGCTAACTTATCAGAACCTGATGCAGACAAAATAGCTAAAGCAGAAACTGTCATTGAAACGTAAAAGACTAATTGTCTTCTATATTGATTTTTATGTTGTAATTGCTCTTGGAGAAATTTTGTGTATAAGTTGAAAATATCAACATCAGTAAAAGCCTTAATAAGTGTATTCTTAGATGGTGCCTTATTGGATTTCTTAAAATTAACTAACCAAGTGAATAAAGTTGGTAACTTTTGAACAACATATAAGACCCTAATGAATGCAGGTCTATGAAAGTATGGCAATGTTGTTAAAAGTAATTGCTCTGAATTATGAGTGTTTATCTGAAATCTTCTCAAAGGCCATTCTGCAGCTCTAGCTGCAATAGCCAAATCCCAATAAGGTGCTAAAAGTGAAAGGAAAGCGTCAACTGTTTTGTCAAGATCCTCATTTTCTTCCTTACTTTGAACTTGTCTGTCAATTCTTATAGAAGTCTGGCTAAAAATGGAAAACTTGAACTTAGCAAAACGTGAATCTAGTGATTCTAAACGATCGAGTGCTTCAATGGCATCTTCATAAATACTTTCATAATCTTGTGTTGCTGCATAATGTGCTTCATGAATGAATGAAATAGAATGGATCTTCGATCTCTTCTTTCTATCTAATGCAACAGAATGATTGGCCTGTGCAATTTGAGATAACTGATTGGCTAAAGATGTCATCTTAGCTTATAAATCAATCTTTTTTCAAAATGAACTAAGTGAAATTTTTTTGTTTAATTTTTCAAAATTTTTTTTTATTCTGATAAAAAAATTTTTGAAAGAAATTTTTTGTTTACGTAATATATAATAAATTTGAAAATTAAATGCTATCTTTTAATCCATTTTACGGAAAAGAACAATACCAACGGTGGCTTCTAAACATATTTGATTATCGGGAATGTCACAAGTAAGAATTATGCTTGGTTCATTTCGACTGTTTTGAAAAAAGTTGACAAATGTTTCTACCATTTCAAGTTCTGAAGCACCTGGACTGCTTTTTGTTAAATCACTAAAGTCTTTCCAGGGATCATTTGCATCTAGTTCTACATTACCAGTTTTTGCAATTTGAACAAGATCAACTCTATATTGATTTGTTTCTTGATCAATATAGAACCGCATTTTAAACAGTCGATTATTATCTCTGTCAATGGTGATATTTGAATTTCCATTTTCAGATACAATATCTTCTTCCAATAATAAATCTCTTTTATCGTTAAAGTAGAACTTACACGAGGTTAGTTCCAAAGAGGTTTGAGAGTAGAGACTTCCAATACCAAAATAAGGTGTATCTCTAATATATATTAAAATGGTCGAATATCCGCTTGGGGTGGCACATATGGATATAGAACAATCATTGCAGTACTTGAAAATCTTTTCATCTTCCTTCTGTAAGTGCATTAATGTTTTTATATCTTGAAATCGGGTATCAAACAGAAGAAAACGGTAATCGTTACAATAGACGCATCTCTTAATATTCGCTGCCATTTTTCAACACATATCAAAACTAATACTTATACATTTAAACAACATTTTATTAATATCATCCCTATTTTTTCTTCTAGCAAAATACTGAAATCTATTAATCGTAGATTTGAATAGGGGGTATCATATCTGCCTTGTAAAACCAATTAGAGCCTTCAACTTCCCTTTTAAGCCATCTTGTAGGAAAAAAAACAAGATTACCACGTATTTTTGACAGTAATTTCTTGGCTGTTTCGTATTCATAAACAACCTTATTGTTAATATTGGAACCCCTAAACCTAGTCATTTCATATTGGTTTCTTTTTAACTCAGCCAATTTCATTCTACGTTCATGTCTTCTTATAGCTCTTTCATCTTGTAAGGTATCAATATCAACAGTTGCAAACTCATGTTCTAAATTAATGTTATTATTATCATCCTCATCAGAGCCGTTGAATTCACTTTCGACAGGTGACACTAATTCATCATCATCATGACTTTTAAAAGAGCCACGAGATATGTCTTGATGATCCTTGAACGCCTTACGTAGATCTTCAAATTCAGTATAATCTCTCCAGGTCAGAACTGCATCGTCTGGCTGACAATGGAATACCATTTGAAAAAGCAGTGTATTTCTTAAAGCTTGAACCAACCATGTACCTTCGTTGAAGTCAATACTCAATGGATCATCAAAGGACCATGGGTCAATAAACGCTGATCCAATTTGTGGTAAAACAGTCTTTTCAATATCATCTATTTCTGCATCGGTTAATTTAACTGCTGGTACATCTGGAGTGACAGGCTGGCCACTAATATTTTCATCTTCGGATGATGTATCCGTTGTTTGTGATTTGTATTTAGACGTTTGTGTCTCACTGATTTCCTTAGAATACAATTTTCTGATATAGAACAACTTTTTAATCATTTTCCATCTTAGTAAGTTTAATTCATCATTGCCTTCAGTATCAATTTGCTTTTGAGCTAATATCTCAAGAATATCTTCATATGTAGGCAACAATCCGGATATTTTACCGTCACTACTTTTATTAACTTCTTCTGGAATTTCCAGGTACTTAATATATTCCTTCAAAAACTTATTAAGTTTCATCTTAGACTCGACAAATGTGTTTGTATTATATCCATCTTGACCAATACCCATGACATCGTCTCTATGCTCTTTTGTGGTAACTCTGTTGTCAGAAGAAAATGTTTTGTTGTCTCTTAATCCTTTATTTGCAACTCCAACTCTGTGATTGAAAGAGCATTGGAATTGAATGTCATCCAAATCTTTATTGGCAGATTCATTAACAATTTGCTGGAAGCTTGAAAGTAAAAAGTCCCGCATCTGATCTGCATTAATGACATTATCTTTTTTTGAACTATTATATTCATCTGTACCTCGCCAAATATCTAATAAATAACGTGTGCCAAGTTCTACCATCGCACTCAAATGAGTATTCCCATCATTGAAAACTGATGCTTGAATTCCTGTTTCAGTTTTAGCAAATTTCTCAATTTCAGTGAAACGACGTTCAACCAAATCTAATAAATCAACATCAACACCAAGATGTTCTCTCATTAATCTCATTCTTAGAGTATGTGCAAATCGTCCTACTTTATATTTTTCACCATCCATAGTACTATCAATCATATCTTTATCTCTAATGATAGCAGCAACTTCAGAGTCTCTATTACCCCGCATAGATCTTTCATTAATATTTGCAGATCCAATAATAGCGATACGATCATCAACGATCATACATTTAGCATGAATATATAATTGCTCAGTAGTTAACAATTTTTTTGGGCCAATCATACCCCATTTTCTTAATGAGAAAAATTGAATGTATTCTTCGGGGTTAATACCAACTCTTTTCAACTTAGCAAATATTGAGTTTTCTCCCATTGATATAGTCATATATTGTAATTGCATAATTAATCTAACCGAGCCACCTTCCTTGGTATCAACGTTCGCCTCAAATCCTGGCATCAAAGGTATGACAATAATGGCTTTCCAAGATTCTGATCTCTTATGAGCCTCTATAATTCTATCAACAAGTGCATCTCCAATAGAATTTTTAACCTCCGTACCATTACAAAAGCAACTTGAAACAAAAAATTGGTTTTCGATATAAACAAAGTGTTCACTGGTCTCAATACATTTGATGTAAGCTTCATGGATGCTTTTTTCAACTTGGTATAACCCTAAAGACCATTCACCAGCAGACCTCAATAATTGAATCTCACATGTGCCTGTAAAATTCAACTCTTTTAATTCTTCAGGTGTAAACGGCCTTGGGGGAACAAGTAATGGCGTGGGCCTTGATGGTCTCTTTTGCCTAATAAGATAATTCCATCTTTGAACAAAATGTCGTGATAAATCTCTTGCAACCTGTCCACTAGTTACCATATGAATATCATGCCATGGCATTCTAGGAATTATTTCTCTATCATACATATCTTCGTTAGGTGACGTCAAATTGAAAAAGTCTCCTGTTCTTGGATTAGAGTAATCTTTACCAGGAAATAGATGATATTCATGAATATCTGGTAATGGCAAATTATGTTTTTCATCTTTAGCAGTTGACTGATAAGTACCAGAGGATCCTTGACTTGTCTCTGAATCACTTTTACGTTTCTGTGCTGATGTATCACTCGCTGAATTTTTATATTCACGTTCGTAATTATACTTTTGGTCATCAGTTAGAACATGATCAGGGGTATCCCACCTACCGTAGCATAAATCGACACCACCAAGAAATGCAACTGCATTGTCAACTATAAGTAATTTTTCATGATGTGCCCAAAAAAAGACATTTTGCATAATTTGATTAGGCGATCTCAAGACATAAATATTGTTATTCAAATCCAAGAGAGAATGTTTTGTGTAAAGTGAATCAGTAACAACTGTGTTTGCAACATTTCTGTAAATAATGATAAAAATTTTGACACCTTGCTGAGCCTTTCTTTTGAGTAATCGATCAATTCTCCAATCTTGGTTACCATTAGCAGGTCTTCTCAAATATAATTCAGGACTTAACCACCAATCATGAATATAGATAACATCAGACGCCATTTCAATAGCAGATGATGCAGCATACATATAATCCCTACCATCAACAAACCATTGTGCAAAAGCAGAAGACCTAATAGGAGCAAAAGATCCAAATCTATGTTTTTTTGTCCATGCAGTAGATAGTGCAGCCTTATCAATAGCTTCCTTCCATTTTGAAATAGTGACTGCTTGTGTGGATCCTAACTTAAGTTTTCTTTCACCATTCACCAGTTTTATTCTACCGGAAAAATTTGTAAAAGCTTTTTTCTTTGCCTTTGAAGCTTCAAATACATCATCTTCTTTTTCTACTTGGCTCATCATTGTCAATTTGGATTGAAAGTCAACATCAAATAAAAAAACATCAAGTGGAGTTGTAGAAGAAATGTCAGATGTGTACATTAGGAAAGAATCGCCCAATATAACCCATTTATTTGTATGTCTATCAACCATTTCAGCCAGATCATGAAACTTAAGATGCCCAACTCTCCAACCTTGCTTTTTTGCTGTGGTCATAATATATAAAGTACCTTCCTTTCTTTTATGTTCAATTTCATTATTTAAAAGCATACTGAAAGGTGACATTTCAAAAAATTGAAATATACGAAGAGCTGGTTCTCTAAAAGTTACGAGTTTGACAACAGTTTCCATGTATTTTTGAATATCTGCTCTATATTCTTCATTATATTTTGCGGTTGATATATATTGTTTTTTCATAAAAGGAAACGGCGTAAGTTTTGGCATATGACGTGCTGACTTCTCTGATGTTGTTCTTAAACCAAGTTTTGGCCGTGAAGATAAATTGTCAGATTCCCTGCTGGTTGGTGCACGTTCTGTTATGTGCTTAGCAAATGAACCTTTCCAAATACTTTCTCTGTCTTTTTCTTTAGTATCATATTCTCTATGAATTTTGGGTAAATTTGGCAATATAATGTGATTTTTACGAAATGTTTTTTCAAAGGTTTCCTTGACAAAGTTTGTCAGTCTGTTATGTAAATTCTCAAAGTCGTCAGAAGATTTGATTACACTCCACCTAAGACAACGAGAACCAATACCATATTCAAGAAAAACTTTAAAAATTCTTTTGGAGCTCTCTAAATCTTTCGAAATATCAGCAACAACAAATGATAAAAGTGGTAAAATCATTGGACCTTTATGTACACCCAAATCATCGTCTAAAATAGCAGATGCTAAGCAAATAGGATCCAGAACACCATTTGTTAACATATTTGTCCACCAAAGTGTCTTTTCTTCATTTTTTTCATCTAATGATTGAATAATCAAATTAGCATTGATACCTTTATTGTCATCTGCATCAAATTTATAAGCATCTCTTTTTTTCAGACGCCAAGAGAGAGAATTAATGTCACCGCTAGCACCTGCATAATAACCACGAAGGTAAAATTCTTCCATTTGAGCCTTAGTTAATCGTGTTTCTGGATATAAGAGTTCACTATTATCACCAAAAAGTTTCTTTGTAAGTCCTGTAGGACCGAATTCAGAATGATCCATACCATTATTATATGGAAGCTTCCGACGTGCAAAGTCCCCAATACCTTTTAAGGCTCCTGTTGGATCTAAATAATTGCTATTATCAACAATATGTGCCTTTTTAAAAATATCACTTAAATCGACTGTGTGGGTATTATCATTTTCATTTTTAGTGAAATTTGAAGAATCATCATTCAATTTTGAATTTTCATGATTATTATTATTATTTGATTGTTTAAGAATATCATGATTAATTGATGATTTTTTTCTTTTTTCTTCACTATCCTGTCCGTATGAAACAGACATTACAATGTTTTATTCTTCAATATACTAATTTTTTGTAAAGAAAATAAGGTTCTAAAAGGGCCATGTTTACGCGTATAATAATTTATCATTGAGATAAAATAAAAGCTTACAAGAAAAAAGCAAGTAATTGATTTTAATAGTGACATCTTATGAGTCTGTTTTTATTATAAATTTGATAAAAGATGAATATTGATAATTTTTAAAACATTTGAATAGATAAAATTTTAAGATCTTGTTGTGTTTTAATTCTGTTGACTGAAATAATGTATCTAAAAGGTTAATTTTTTGCTATAGTTATACAAAAAGTGAATAAACAAGCTAACATATGAAAGAAAATGAATTACTTGTACTATTAACTTCTATTGTTTTTTTATTTCATTAATCTTATTTGGTGTATCTACAAAAATATAATGTGAATACATAAAATGCAGTATATAAACGATATGTACAGGCGTCAACTAGTAATAAAAAGACGTCAATAAATCCATTAAAAAATTTTACCCAAAACTCTGTTTAATGGTTTAAGATAGTCACCCTTGATTCTAAGAGTACCACTTTGAATCATACAGACAAAGTCTGGGGTATCAAAAGCAACGTTTTCAGCAGCAAGCGCATCTTGAATATCGTTTCTAAAGCTCACAAGGTCACCCTGAACACGCTTAACATCAGTCCAAAGGGCTTGAGAACGGTATGTCTTGTAGATAGGAAGGTTACCTTGAGATGTACGTTGAACAAAATATGACTTTGCTTGTGGTTTTTTAAGAAGATCAGTGGCACTGATGGATTCTAGACTAGGTAAAACAACTGCTTTAGATGCAGTTCTAATTGTAGTAGAGGCGTATCTCAATGCTAAAACCATGATTTGAGGTCCTTCTAATGATTGTCAAAACTTGTTGAAAATATTATTTTTTTGAAAAATTCTTCACCCTTTTTTCGATCTCATTCAATTAATTATGTTTCATGTAATTTAAAAGTATTTTATAATAACTTTATCCTTTTTCACCTCTAAATGTCGATTTAATAGTTAGATTCCAATTTAGTCTATATCACAAATTTAAAGCTGAATTAAAAAAATGGACATCATTCAATTCTTTGTATAATTTCTATTAACGAACTGTTTATTGGTTGAAACAACTTATTCTTACACACACTGAAAGAAGCCCGCGGCACGTAAATGTCTTAAGCGTGAAAGGCCCATAAGTAATTCCCTATAAAATATTACTTTTTATAAAATCAGTTGAATGAAAATAGTACCTATTAATTTGACAAGATGATTTATAACCTTTTAAGCAACTCCGTAGTGTATATAAATAACTCGAGTGTCAACATTTAAAGCTGTTGAATTGACCAAAGCTGATTTAGTATTAAATTGGTGTTTAAATCAGCTATAAATGCCCAATGCCAATTAATATGTGGGGGAGAGGGGGATACTTTGTCCCTCAGAAACATAGGTGAGTATAATTCTGACAGATAATCTCTATAAAAATTAACCACTTATTTATTTTAGAAAAATTGAATAGTAAATAGCTAGCAAGCATGGCAAGACCAAGAGTATGTATTTATGACTATGTTCAATATAAGTAATCAAGTGTAATATACGTATATATTAAAACTACAATTTTTGTTCAATAATATTTATTGTAAGGCAATTACTAACATTCTTATTAGTTGATTTTGCTTGTTAGACATGGAGAATCAGAGGGAAATGCCGATAAATCAGTTAATCAATTTATTCCTAACCATAAGGTTCCATTAACTCCACGAGGTCATGAACAAGCTAAAATAGCAGGTGAGAGATTAAGAGAACTTTTAAAGCCAGATGATTCTATTTGTTTTTACTCTTCACCTTATAGAAGAACTAGAGAAACATTATGTGGTATTAAAAAGGAGATAGAGAATATGGGATTACCACAAAAATCATATGAAGAACCACGAATGCGTGAACAGGACTTTGGTAACTTTCAAGGTACTCCAGAAGAAATGAAAGCTATTTGGGTTGAAAGAGCAAGATATGGTCATTTTTTTTATAGAATTCCACATGGTGAATCTGCAGCTGATGTTTATGATCGATGTGCCAGTTTTAACGAAACATTATTTAGACAATTTAGTAAAGATGATTTCCCATCAGTTTTAGTTTTGGTTACGCATGGTATATGGTCAAGGGTCTTTCTGCAAAAATGGTTTAGGTGGGATGTAGAGTACTTTGAGGATTTACAGAATGTTCCACATTGTTCATGGATTGTTTTAGAAAGAGGAGGTGACAACAGATATAAGTTGAAAACCAAATTGGCAAGATGGTCAGACCTAGATAATGGTGATGATCAAATTGCACGTGAAACTGTTAGAGAAGAAATAAAAAACAATTCGTCTTTGGCAGAAAATGAAGAAGTTGTTACTGATGCAGTTGTTGCACTACTAGAAGAACAGGCTAAAAAAAGTAAAGAATTACGAAACATGTTTAAACTACATGAACCATGTTCAACACCAGAATCAAATAATAATCTATTAAGAGTGCAAGAAGAAGAATGCTCTCAATTGAGTGGCGACGATGCACACAGTGACGATCACATGAGAAATAGATGTTGAGACTAAGTATACTCCATAACACCATATATTTTATAATTCATTAATATCAAACAGTGTATTTTCACAATATGCATAGAATCATCATGAGCATTTGCTCTAGTAGAACCCGTGGATGAAAGTAAATATTAAACCAGAAACCATAAAAGAAGTCATGACCATACCTGTAACCATATGACAACTTACACGGGCCATTTCTATCTTCTCTTATTGAGTCGCGTCACTCCGGACGGTTCTTAAGTATAAATATCGTCCTTTAGTTGAACACGTTATTTCGGAAAGTGGCCTCCCGGAGTTTTATAAGTAGATCTCAACTTTTCAACTATTTGATCCCTTACCCATCACTTTTTTCTTTACTTTAATTAACAAATAACTTTAAAACAAATACAAAATGGTATGTATTACACCAGCAAGCAATTGCACCTTATCATATTAATTTATGATTTGAAAAGTTTAATACTAACATATAATTTGGGATTCCCTTTTATTATAACAGGCAAGAACTTTCTTTATTGGTGGTAACTTCAAGATGAACGGTACCAAGGAATCAATTAAGGCTATCGTTGAAAACCTTAACGCTGCTGACTTACCTTCTAACGTTGAAGTTGTCCTTGCTCCACCAGCCACTTACGTTGGTTTGGCTGTTGAAGCTAACAAGCAATCAGTTGTCTCTATTGCTGCTCAAAACTGTTACGTCAAGGCTTCTGGTGCTTACACCGGTGAAATTTCTCCAGCTTTCATTAAGGATCTTGGTGCTGAATGGGTTGTCCTTGGTCACAGTGAAAGAAGAGGTATTTTCGGTGAATCTGATGAATTAGTTGCTGAAAAGGTTGCTTTTGCTCTTGAACAAGGTGTTAAGGTTATCCTTTGTATCGGTGAATCCATCGAAGAAAAGAAGGCTGGTTTGACTCTTGATGTTTGTAACAGAGAATTAGCTGCTGTTGCTGAAAAGGTTAAGGACTGGTCCAACATTGTTGTTGCTTACGAACCAATCTGGGCTATTGGTACTGGTTTGGCTGCTACCGCTGAAGATGCTCAAGAAATCCATGCTTCTATTAGAGAATACTTGACTGCTACTATTGGTGCTCAACAAGCTGCTGCTACCAGAATTTTGTATGGTGGTTCCGCTACTGGTAAGAACGCTCCAGAATTCAAGGACAAGCCTGATGTCGATGGTTTCCTTGTTGGTGGTGCTTCCTTGAAGCCAGAATTCGTTGATATCATTAAGTCCAGATCTTAATTCTAATGTAATGTTATATTAATTGTAAGTAATGCTTTTTTTTCCTTTTTATTATTAACTTTTCTTATTTGATGACATTTATTCCTTTTAATATTTCAGTTTAATATTATTATTTTGTTTAGTAAAGTATTTATTAGATATTGGGTTTTACATATCAATTGTGAACTAGCCGTATTTATTCTTCACCAGATCCGTCTTCTAAATTGTTATTGAACATTGAACTTAAAATGTCGTTTGTGCTAGTTTTGAGATCTTCTTCTTGTAGTAACCCTTGAGCCTTGGCCGTCTTAATCATCTGCCTAGCTCTACTAACAGCATTCAGTTCAGCCTTTTTAATACTACCACTAACTCCAATACAGTTGAAAATACATGGTCGTCCATCGATGCTTGACACAAAAAACATGGCAGCTTGTACATGTTCCACTGCTTCTCTATGACATCTAATAATACCTGTACCTGTTTTAGGTGAAAAGTATTTGATACTAAACGTAGTTTGAACCATACCAGACCCATAATCACCAAAATTTTTTTGTATGGAAGATCTCAAAATTGAAACTAACAACCCAGGTGTTACCGCTAAGGAGGATCCTGCTTGAAGGTACAGATTATCATTTTCAACATTCTGCTTACCATCTAAGGGATACATTAACTGGAATAACACGTATCTTGTCTTTAATCTAACCATAATAAAAACCCGTCACGTGATCACTTTGCAAGTTTTGAAAAAAAAAATCAAATAAAAATGTTGAAAATAAAAGGGAAAAAGAAAAAAACTAGATTTGTCGTTTTCAGTCATTTTAATTAAAAACCAAAAAGACCTTTAAGGGGAATTAATATTAACACAGAACTTCATAAAGTTGTGTTTTATGCTCAAAAATTTAACAAAAATAACCCCTAAAGTTTTTTTATCCCGTCAGATGTCCAATTTAACACCAGAAAACTGGCCTGCTTCAAAGGTCAGAGATACCTATTTAAACTACTTCAAAGATGAAGGCCACAAATTTTTTGCTTCTTCTTCAGTGGTTCCTCATGATGATCCTACTTTGTTATTTGCAAATGCAGGTATGAACCAATACAAGCCTATCTTTTTAGGTACAGTTAGTCCAACTTCTCCATTATATGGTCTTAAGAGAGCTGTGAATTCTCAAAAATGTATTAGAGCTGGTGGTAAGCATAATGATTTAGAAGATGTTGGTAGAGACTCTTACCACCATACATTTTTTGAAATGTTGGGTAACTGGTCATTTGGTGATTATTTTAAAAAAGAAGCTATTTTTTACTCTTGGGATCTGTTAACCAGAGTTTTTGGTTTAGATAAAGACAGATTATATGTCACTTACTTCGGTGGTGACGAAAAGTTAGGTCTTGCTCCTGATCTTGAAGCTAAAAAGTTTTGGCAAGACGTTGGTGTTGATGATGATCACATTTTACCAGGTAATGTTAAGGACAACTTTTGGGAAATGGGGGATCAAGGTCCATGTGGTCCATGTTCTGAAATTCATTACGATAGAATTGGTGGCAGAAATGCGTCTTCTCTTGTCAATGAAGATGATCCAAATGTTTTAGAAATTTGGAATAACGTTTTCATGCAATTCAACAGAGAAATTGATGGATCTCTTAGACCGTTGCCAGCTAAACATATTGATACTGGTATGGGTTTTGAAAGATTGGTTTCTATCTTACAGGATGTTAAGTCTAACTATGACACTGATGTTTTTCAACCTTTATTTGCTCAAATTCAAAGTATTACTGGTGTTAGACCTTACTCTGGTAAGTTTGGTGCTGAGGATGTTGATGGTATTGACACTGCTTACCGTGTTTTAGCTGATCACGTTAGAACTTTGACTTTTGCTATTGCTGATGGTGGTGTTCCAAATAATGAAGGTAGAGGTTATGTTTTGAGAAGAATTTTAAGAAGAGGTTCTAGATACGTCAGAAAGTACATGAACTATCCAATTGGTAACTTTTTTTCTCAATTGGCACCAACTTTAATTGAACAAGTCTCTCATATCTTCCCAGAATTAACAAAAGATACATCATTCATTTTTGAAATCCTTGACGAAGAAGAAAATTCTTTTGCTAGAACTCTTGACAGAGGTGAAAAGTTATTTGAACAATATGCCACTATTGCTTCCAAAACTTCTGAAAAGACTTTATCTGGTAGAGACGTCTGGAGATTATATGATACATATGGTTTCCCAGTCGATTTAACTCGTTTAATGGCTGAAGAGGCTGGCTTAAAGATTGATGAAGAAGGTTTTGAAAAAGCCAGAATTGCTTCTAAAGAAGCTTCTAAGGGTAACGCTGCTTCTAAGGACGGTAAAACTCTTCTTAAATTGAATGTTCACTCCTTAGCCGAATTAGAAGCTAATGAAAATGTTCCAAAGACTGATGATTCATTCAAATATGGTCTTGAAAATACCGAGGCAAAAATTGTTGCAATTTATACTGAGTCAGGTTTTGTTGAATCTACTAGTGATTTAGCAGAAGGTCTTCAAATTGGTATTCTTTTAAACAAGACTCCATTTTATGCTGAACAAGGTGGTCAGGAATTCGATACTGGTAAAATTGTTATCGATGGTGCCGCTGAATTCGATGTTGAAAATGTTCAAGTTTACGCTGGTTACGTCTTACATACTGGTTCTATTGGAGAGGGTGAATTAAAGGTTGGCGATAATGTTATTGCTGGTTATGATGAATTGAGAAGATGGCCATTGAGAAATAATCATACTGGTACCCATATTTTGAATTTTGGTTTGAGAAAGGTTCTTGGCGAATCTGTTGAGCAAAAGGGTTCTCTTGTTGCCCCTGAAAAATTGAGATTTGATTTTTCCCATAAGAAGGCTCTTGAATTGAAGGAATTGGAAGAAGTGGAAGCTATTACTAACAAAGTCATTAAAGAAAACTTAAACGTTTATGCTGAACCGGTTGGCTTAGAAACTGCTAAAAGTATTAGAGGGTTAAGAGCTGTTTTTGGTGAAACATATCCAGACCCTGTTAGAGTTGTTTCTGTTGGTGTTCCTGTTTCCAAACTTTTAGCTGATCCATCGAATGAAGAATGGGAAAACTACTCTATTGAATTTTGTGGTGGTACTCATGTTGCCAAGACAGATGACATCAAAGAGTTTGTCATTATTGAAGAATCGGGTATTGCTAAAGGAATCAGACGTATTGTTGCTGTTTCTGGGTCAGAGGCTAGAGACGTCCAAAGACAAGCTAAGGAATTCGATGAACTTTTAACTGAAATTTCAAGAATGCCTTATGGTGAAGCCAAGGAAAAAAAACTTAAAGAAAACGGTACTGCTTTAGGTAAACTGTCTGTTTCCGTTTTAGAAAAGGACGCTCTTAAAAAGAAATTTGCTGCTATTGACAAAGCTGTTAAGGATGAAACCAAGGCCATTGCTAAGAGAGATACCAAAATTGTTTTAGATGCCATTAAAAAGCAATTTGATGGTGAAACTGCTTCTTCAATTTGTACATTAAGAGTCAAGGTTATTGGTAATGCTAAAATCGTTTCTGAAGCAATCAACTACATGAAAAAGTTCCAAAAAGATGCCAACTTGTTTTTAGTTTTGGCCCCTGAAGAAGCTGGTGCTAAGGCTGCTCAAGGTGTTTATTTGTCTGATAAATCTTTAGAATCAGTTTCTGCTACTGAAGTTGCATCTAAGGCCGCAGAATTCATCGGTGGTAGAGCTGGTGGTAAGGGTAACTCATGCCAAGGTATCGGTGAAAAAGCCGAAGGTGCTGATGATGCTGTTGCCTCTGTTACTGCCCTTTTAAACGAAAAGTTAAACTTGTAACTACTGTTCTCTCATTATTTATAGATGTCTAATTTATAGATTAACTTATTTTGACTTTTGGACTTAAATTTTTAGGAGCTAAATTTTCTACAGCATGTGGGTGTAACTCAACTGCCTACTTCACAAAACCGTTTGCAGGTGACTCAGTATCAGGTTGTTTCTGTTATGATGTTTATTTTGAACCATCCATGGATTTATGTGTTAATATTGATAAGTACCATTGGAGTAATTAATGCTGTGGATATAGAAACTGGAATATTTTTAGAAACTAGTTCACAAGATCAAGATATGCAAGATTTGCTATATGATGATATAATGGGACATTTTCATGGTTTTGATACGCTGAAAACATGGTATTATGATAAATTTATAAATGGAAAGCATACAACGTTATCTGATATAGATGGCGGTGAAATATTAAACAGAAAAGAAGATAATGATTTGATTCAACATTATCTGAAAAGACGAAAACACAGAAAAGAAATACAACTAAATTCCGATTTCAAGAAGGATGGATTCAAGCATGATTTTCATCTTGAAAAAAGAGATAATGTATTACTCACAGATTCTATTCCAATCAAGGATTCAATCAACTACGGCAGCGTTTATTCATACACTTTTCAAACCAGTTCAAATAGTACATTCACTCCATCTTATGATCGATTAGTGTTTGTTTCAGCATCTTTATGTAAATTGCCAATAAATTGGAATGCTTCTAATGTATATAATGGCCTCAGTTTATTTTACACATTCAATGAAACATATGCTGAAAATCGCCAATATAATCTTATGTCAAGCACAGTTTTTCAAAATGGATATGCAGAAGCTCTCGCACAACTGGAAGTTTATGATATATATGATGACGAAGAGGCTAATGATCCCCAAAATCTATATTTGTTTATCATCCCAGATACCTGCGCTGATTGTAACGGAGATTCATCTTGGGTGTTTGAATTAGGTCTTTCGCAAAAAAACATTTTATTTTTATATGATACTGAATCAGCTATATCAGTTGTAGATGTTGATTATGAATCTGTTTTATTTAATGCTGATGAGGTTTCACTAGATAACACAAAAACATTTGGTATGTATATTTTCAATTCTTCTTCAAATCCTGTATCAGTTGGACTAAATCAAAGTTGGTGTGCAGTTGCAGAAAATGAAGAATTTATCCAATGGGTGGAGCTAAATTCTACTACTATTAACAACCAATCCAATATATTTTCTGTTACGGATCTTGATATTGGTACTGAATATGAAGCTGTCCTAATTGTTACTTATAATAACATGCCTTATGGAGGCGGTGTTTTTCAAGCATTTAGTTTTGAAACTGCTAGCACAAAGTCTTGTAAATTGCTTTATGGATTAGAGTTTTGCAATGAAGTTGCATATGCAGTGCCAATTTCCAGAAATTTCACTGAAGGATTACAATCTTGGGATGCTGTTGCAAAATTATATGATGAAAATGCTCAATCTTATTATGAACCATTTGAATTTGCATTACAGCAAGTATCATGCGATACCGAATTAGATGCTCGTTACTCGCCACTCAGAACATGTGATGATTGCCGTTACTCTTACAAACAATGGTTATGTGCTGTATCAATTCCTCGTTGTGATTACTCTGCTTCAGAACAAAATCAACATAAGTTCTACCCTGCCGGAAAAGGTAGAAACGAATTTGTTGAAGATGTAATTAATCCCCCTGTGGAGTACTCTGAAATTAAACCCTGTTTAAATGTGTGTCATGCAATCGTTCGTGATTGTCCTCCTCTTTTTAAATTTGGGTGTCCTAAATCATTAGAATATATCACTTTGAGTTACGGAGATCCTAGTATTGATGATGAAGATAGTAGCAATGAAAAATATGCAAACAATGTTTGTAATTATTTAGGAATGAGTAACTATTTTACTTCTACGTCTTCTTCTTGATCATATGATAACACAAAATACTTTTTTATAGTCTATAAATTATGGAGTAAAATTATAAAAATCTGACCATTTTAGTTGTCTTTGATATTATTAGCAAACTTTCTTCTTTTATTACTTCTTTTTTTACCTTTAGAAGACTGCTCACGCTCATGTTTGTTGTTTGCAATTTGCTTAACTCTGGCATCATCAGCCGCTTTCTCAGCCGCCAATTCTTCCTTAGTTTTTATTCCTTTTGGGTGTGCCTTGATTTGGATATCCATTTCTTTTCTAACATCAACATCAGGATTTTTAAATATCTTTTCAAGAACAGGAATCCATATTTCTGGTTTATATTTTTCAAAATCATCAACTTCAAAAACGTTTTTCTTTAAATCCCATTCTGCTTGATTCCATCTAACAAGTTTCACCATATAGGAACTAGAACCCATAGCTCTTCCAAAGTCACTTAAAAGAGAACGAATGTAGGTTCCTGAAGAGACCTTGGCATCAAAGTGAAGAATTGGTGCCCTGTAAGACTCATCTTCATAATTTGCATCTTCAATGATAACATGTGGAGGCTCTGCACTTATGGCAACACCCTTTTCCTTAGCAATTTTTAACCATTCCTTTGCAAATGGAACTGGATGATCATCTAAGGTTGGATTCTTAGCTAATTTTGCAACCAATGTTTCACCATCTTCATCAACTTCTGATTTGAGAAACTTGTAATCATGTTGAGTTGACAAACAATCATCTTTTAAAGTAAGTTCATAAACTTTTATTTCTCTAGATTTAATTGCTCTTGGTAGTGGCAAACCTTGTCTAGCATATTCATATAATGGTTTACCATCCATTTTTAATGCACTAAAAATTGGTGGCGTTTGATCAATAACACCAACCATTTTTTCTCTGGTAGCCTCCAATAAGCTTTGAGTAATAAAGGTATTATCAGTTTTTTGAATAAGCTCTCCTTCACTATCTCCAGTTGTTGTGGAACCACCTAATAAACCAACACATTCATATAATTTAACAGAACCATTAGTATAGTCTCCCAATTTTTTGGTACCATTACCAATACCAATAACTAAAACACCTTCCGCCAAAGGATCTAAAGTACCACCGTGTCCCATCTTGAGCTTGTTGGTCTTCCATTTCCGATTACCACATTCTTTTCTACTGTCTTGTAACTGTTGTAATGATTCTTTAAAAATTGGAGTTTGCGATAATATTCTGTTCAAATGATCCAGCACAAAACGTGAAGTAACACCTGCTGGTTTGTTAATAGCAAAAACACCCTCCATCATCATTTTTTTAGAGGAGTACATACCAGCTTAATGTTTTCACTAAGATGGTGAAAAAAAATCTCAGGTAGCTTGATCTTTCTTATTCAAAAATACTTGTTTTTCTCTTAATCTTTCTTTTTCTAAAGCCAATTGACCATGTCGATGATCCAAAGACTTATAGATGACATAAATATTATATCGGCTGAGTGTAAAAGAAAAAATACAGATATAAAACAGGCTGCTGATACTGCTATTAGTTTTCTTTCTAACGTGGTAAGCAAAAAAGGTGAAAGTGACTATTCTAATCAATTGAAATCGAACAGTCTGGTGATCGAACCAATAATATTAGTACTTAAATCTAGAAATTCAAAACTTGTCACTATTAGTTTAAGATGTTTGTCAAATTTGCTAATGACAAATTCTATTCCTGAATCCAAAGTTGGCGACATAATAGATGGCTTAATGGAGGCTACTAATACCACTGCAGATAATCAAGTCAAAATATTGCAAATACTTCCTGGTTTTTTTCAGGGATATAACTTGAACATTAAGGATGTTAGGTTAAGTACAATTTTAAATGTGTGTTCAACTTTACAGGGGGCTAATAGACCACCTGCAATTGCACATACAGCTCAAGCAACATTTACGCAACTTTTGGATACAGCATTTCAGAAGGTTTGTACTGAAGACGCATTACTTTTGAAATCTTCTGAGGAAACTAAAAACAAGTTATGTGTTCACGAGGTTATAGTTGACGATGATCATATTTTAAAAGTTGCAGACTGTGCTTTTGATACTTATAGATTAATTTCCGATTTGTGTACTTTGATTGAACATCATAAGCCATCATTTTTGAAAACAAATTATTTATCTGAAGATTACGGATTTGAAATTCTGGAATCATTAGTTAAAAATAACAAAAACTTATTTCTTGATCACAATGAACTAGGATTTCTTCTAAGAACCAAAGTAGCACCAATACTCCTGAGATTTTTATCTTCTTCAAAAGATTTTTCGTTGATGGTTAGAGTCTCCAGATTAATATTTTTGCTTATTGACGAAGCATTTAATGTTTTGAAAGCCGAAGCCGAAGTTACCTTATCTTTACTTACTCATATACTATCAAAGGACTCAGGATCTCCACCTTGGAAGCGAATTATGGCACTAGAAATATATTCAGGCCTCTTTAAAAATTATGAATTAACAAAAAAAATGTTCATGGAATATGATAATAATAAGGAAGAAGTTCGCAAGCCTGTTATTAACGATATTCTTTTGTTGTGTTGCACTATTTTTGAAGAAAATGGATTTTTATTAAATACAGGGGAATTAGTTCAAAGGCAAACAGGTCATAATAATTTTTCTACACCTTCAACTCCAACAACCAAAAAAGAAGAAGATGCCCTCGAGAGGACAAAATTTGATCGTACACAAGGTCTTTCGAGTGCAAATTCTAATGTAACTATTCCCTATTTAGAGTGTATTGATAAATCAGATCCACCTACAACTCCTTCAACTTACCACTTGTTACTTATTCATAATATTACGAAATCCTTGGTTGATGGTATTATGTATTTTACAAATGAATTAGGAACGGATTTAGAAGCAAGTTTTAGGTTTATTTATGAAGAAAAATTAGCTGATAATCAATTAGAACTTTTTGCATACCTCAAAGAATATATTGTAGGTATTAAAACACCTATTATGCAAATTCTTGATATTTTGTTACATTCAACTTTAAATAACTATTTATTTTCTTCAGCATTGCAAGCAATGGAAGAACTCTGTCTTAGTGCGGGTATTATAGGATTAGAAGAACAAAAACATGAAATTTTAAAAACAATTGCAATTAATACATTAAAGATAGAAGGAAGAACTAATTATCAAAGTAGAATGTTTTCAATTAGTGAAACAATTGTGGATACGATATCCTCAACTTTAGGTCATGCTGTGTCAAATATGTCTCAACAACAAGCACCAGACATTAACCAGAAACAATATCAGTTTAAATTTTACAGTAGAAACATCAATTCGAGACAAATACTTTGTTTTAAATCGTTGATTGATTTGGCCATTGCTTTAGGCGAAAGGCTAGAAGAGGATTGGCAAATTATTTCTATTGTCTTACAATGGATTAGTTATTTTATTGATGGCCAATCTGGCACTAATTTTAAAGAATTGCCTCAATTTTCTCCTTATTTGAATAATAGTGATTTGCAATTAATTCAAATTTCTTTAGAAAACCTAAATCTAGGAATCAAAAACTCATCTAATAAAATGTTTATTTCGTTTGCTGATTCTCTCATTCAAATATCAAATACCGTTTTAACAGCAGAAAATGAACAAGTAGGTCAAACTCCAACTAATGAAAGGGGTGAATTACAAGCATGTGTGTTTAATAAATTATATGCGGCTAATAAGTTAACAGATATTTCTATTGTTGATCCTGTTAAATTTATAATAGAATCACCAGAGACTTGTAAAATTATTACAGATTATTTTGGTCTTTTAGCAAGAAGCAGAGAGTTTGATGATGGAATTAGATTACTGAGTTGTAGAAATTTAGATTCCACTTTGAAAGCATGTGCAACTGCTGGGTTTAGTTATAAATCTCCTGAGATGAACCAACTAACAGAAACTTGCGTTTTAAGTTCGTTATACTCTTTCATATTAAGTTTATCGCAACTACCGGATTCACAAGAGTTACTGGTTATCAATTGTGAGGTAAAAATGTATTTACAAAATCTTGATACATTAAAGAGTATAATTGACAAATATGGCAACCTAATTAAAGAAAATTGGAATGTGGTTACTTCTATGTTGAATTTTCCATTTATGTTTATTGAAAAATATAAGGCAACAATTTTATGTGAATCTACAGTTAAAGAAATTATTGTATTAATTATCAAGTCTTCATTTGAGACTTTGAAGGTGATTTTAGATGAAGTTTTGCAGAGTATTCCAAAAACACAAATAAAAGTTGTTATTGATAGTCTCTACAGCTTTGTCACTCAAGATTTTGACTTAAACATTTCCTTCAATTCTGTTAGTTATTTATGGATTGTCAATGATTATATCAAAGAAAATATAGACTCTTTGGAAAAGTCCAGTTTGCTAGAAAATGTGAAGACAAGGGAAGATTTATTAAATATTTTTAATAATAAAACTGAAAATGCAAATACAATTGGCGATTATTCTTATTATTTTTTCTTGTGGTTGTATCTGGTTTTAAAATTTTCGAATACTATTTTTGATAGCCGGGTTAGAGTAAGAGATGCAGCTATTATTACATTTTTTGATATTATTGATACAATTCCCCTGGATTTAGCATCATGGGCTTTGATTTATGATTTAATTTTGCAACCAGTTATTTTAGACTACAAATTTAACATTGAAATTGATGATATCACCTCAAGTTCAGAGTGGATGAACAGTTCTAAAACATTATCTTCTAACCTAACAAAATTGTTCATTGAAAAATTGAATAAAGTAGATGAATCTCAAAAAGTGATTGAATGTTGGGGTTCTTTAATAAATTATTTTGTTAGGTTGCTAAAGTTAAAATATGGATGGGTTGAGTTGAATAAAGAGATTTTTAATAATTATCAAAAGGTTATTTCGTCTTTTTCAAGTTCAAAAACGCATTCTAATAAACTTTTGGATAATTTGTTTTTACTTTGGACAGATGTTAATATTTATTATGGCAGTGAAAAACCTAGATCTTATCAAGAAAGTTTACTTGCTCTAGTTCAAAGTTTCATCCCATCATTTGAATTGTTTGAACCTATTATGAATTTAGACCATTTCAGTAGGATGCTTGATGTTTTAATACACTGCATCAGTTACCCAATATTAGACACTAGCGTGGATAATAAAAGGTGTTCTTCATTACAACTTGAGATTATGAGTACCTTGAGCGTAATTGGTTTAGATAAAAACATTACAATGTATCAACCTATTTTTGTGAAGAAATTGAATGATGTAATTATATTACCCTTTGAAAAACATGATAAATTTATCAAGGAATTTAAAAATAAGAATATCCAAATAGACTCTTTTATTTTTGTTAGTGCAGAGGCCATAGGCTTACTATATGAACATTTGGAGAAATATGCAAAATTTGACGTGATGATAAACAATAATACTTTAAGTGCTATCTATGAAATTTTATTGAAAGTTGCCAAGGAAAAGAATAACAATTATAGGATAGAAAATTCAGCCATAGCGGTTTCCGATCCTTATTTATGGATGAGATCTATGAACAGCTTAGTTAGAATAAGTGGTAGATTAGCTAAGTTTTTAACTAATTTAGATTCCGATCAAATTAAAGAATTGAAAGCTGATAATTTAGATAACCTGATGTCTTTTATTTTATCAACATTAACATGTTGCTTTCAACCTTTTGAGGCCAGTGAAACTAAATATAACAGTGAAGCATTTGACTTACAGGCATACCAACTTATAAAAGAATCTGTTTTGGTCCTTTTTAACAAATTCGATAAATCCCATTCGCCTTTTCAGATTAATGTATACCAAATTGAAAGTCTAATGTCTTCAATATGGAAAATGTCATTATACTATCAAGAAGATGAATTATGGTCATCGATTGTTCCAAAATCTGAACATCTTACAGTTTTAACGATGAACAAATTATCAAAGCTTTTAAGTGACGATTCTGTCTGCGATAACTATGGTATAACATCAAAATTATTGATTAACCCCAAATTCAAAATTGCCAAATGCTGTTTATCTGACTTAGCTGAATTAGTTGATCCTATCAAGTTTCCAAATATATGGCAAAGCGGTCTCTCATTTCTTTTGTCAAGATACGCTCTTGCATTAAGAAAGTATATTCTGGATGTTCAAATGTTAGGTTTAAGACCTATACCAAAAGTTCAAGAAATTGAACTAGAGTCAATCGTAAATGGTTTGAGATTAGTGTTATCAAAAATTTCTGATAAAGAAGATAGTATTTTACAAGTTAAGATATTATACTCTATGCTAATTAGATGCTTAACTATCGGCAGAAGATCGTATAGTCTAGATATAGGATTCGTTTGTACTCAATTAGGAGCTTTGTAGTACTTTTTTTTTTCTAGTTTTTTATTAGGAAAAGCGAAGACAATAGGTCTTATCCATATAATTTCTTAAATTAGAGTCAGGGCAGAAAGCGAGCTAAACAAAAACGTAAGTTAGTGGCATTATAGTTCAGACGTCATATCCCACTTTTTTTGACGCTATTACCATACATATTCTTATCCCTTTAACAGCTAGTAAACTATATGTCAAAGTCATCAATATTTAGTCAATCAACATCTCGTTTAATCAAACATGGCGTGCTTAAGAACAAGAATGTAGATATTGAAAATCATCCTACTTTTAATATTCACACTTCTAAGCTTTTGAAGGATAAGAACACTATTATTATTGATCTGAAAACGTTTGCACTAAGAAATCATATAATGGAACCCCTTGACTATAATGATATGATGATACATTTAAATATGATTAGCATTCAAAATACAATGCTAAATATCAAATAGGAGATACTTCTTTCTGTATAGAAGGATACGCGATAAATAAAACTAACAATATACCCATCAGCAATAAACAGACTCTTTATTATATAATACCAGGATACTTAATTTATAATTTAATTTTAATTTTAACTCTAACAATTTATCATCTATTTAAATGTACGTTGGCTTTAATAAAAAAACGTAAATGTAACCTAAAAACTAAAAAAACATAAATAAAATACCAGAATATGCAACCGTAACATATGAATAAGTTTCACAATGCAGAAATTAAATTATATTAATTTCTTTTTTTTTTCAATATCTCTCTACAAAATTCAATACATCAGTATTGAAATAAATCTAATCCTTGTTTCAACATATTCTCAAGAAGAGTAATTTGATCACGAAGACCATTCCAATCATTACTATTAATGGCATTCCAAAATCCAGGAAATGAAGTATGAACTTCATCAGGAACAGTCTGTCCCGGATTGAGTTCTCTTCCATGAAAAATATTATACTTCCAAGAATTTTCATAAATACCATCCACTGACATCATCACTTTTAAAAACAATTGCAATTTTGCATTCCAATCCCATCTATTAACAGCTAATAAATTCGGCTCAGAGCCTCTACCATTATCTACAATATCATTCCATGTAATAGTGAAAGCCCTATTTTGATCGGCAATTATTTGCATTTGATTTAAGAGTGCCTCTGCAGATGTGAAATCAATACTAAGAAGTTCATCAGATGCACCATTTTTGTCCTTTTGCTCTTGGACATTATGTATCACCTTTTTAAGGTTGTTATTCCAAGTTCTCAATAATGAATCAATGTCATATGGCAAAATAGGCGTCTCTACAAGCCTTAAAAGAACATTGGCTACCAATTTTGTCATAAATGCATGCTTTGATAAATCTGGATCAATATGCGAATCCTTAAAATTCTGAAAAGTGTCAAGACATGAATTTTTATAATATTGTGCAACACCTGAATCAGAGTTCGGAGAACTAACAAGTTTTAATGATATTCCACCTATTCCATGGTGTTCAGTAGCAGCCAATGAGTTACTATATGGATCCATGCTGTATTTATAATTAGAGTTTTCATCAAAATTAACATGAGTATCATTTCCGTTTTTTGTCATAATGTGCATAACAGATTTTCTTAATAAAGAATAAAAAACTGGATCGCCGTTTATTTCAATGTGGTCACCTTGGATAATATCATCTAAATCAATGTATGCAAAAACATCCCGCTTGAAGAAATCTGCTTTTCCAGTGGCAAAATCAGTAGCACCGGCCATGTTGTATTTATTTCCTGAATATGATACGAAGAAGATAGAACGTAATGGTTTCCAATGCAATGCGTGTGACATTTCACTAAAGATGTTGATCAATTCAAGTAAAATAGCAGAACCTGAACTTTCTAAGGCACCGTAACAAATAGAATCACGCGAGGCGCCAATAATGACAGCAAATGTATCTTGCTCACTGCCAGGTAGTTTTCCCATTATGTTCCACGCTTCCTTTTGTGGACGAACTGTAAGCTCATTTTTTAAATCAATTTCATATTCTTCACCTCCAGTCCAAATTTCAATAAGGTTGTTTTCTAAAGTAAAATCCCAATTTTGAGCACGATTACCCTGTTCTTTCATTTTCTTCATTATTTCTGCGAAATCTCTCCAGGAAATAGGGAGAGAAGGAATTTTTGGTGCAACTAAAGACTCTTCAATCAATTTATCCAATGGTGTAAAATCGAGTATATTGAATGCAGGACCAGGTGCAGCAATGTTACCAGGATATATATCAGCAAATGCAACTGGCTCCCTTTGAATGGATTCCATAGTATAGTATTGTTGTTGAGATGGGTCACTAATAAAAATAACTCCAATAGCTCCTTTTTCTTGAGCATAACGTAACTTCGTGTAAGCAGGTAACTTACCACCATATCTTATTATAAATATCCTATCTTTAATGCTCACATTAGAATCTGCAAGATACTTATAATCATTAATTTCACCATTGTTGACATATAATAGTTTACCTTTGACATGGCCAGGTTTAGAACCAGGATTAAAAGCCAAAGAGAAGTAATCATTATCAAGATTTCCTTCGTAAGCCTCTTTCAAAGTACACTCATGAATAACATCAGGTCCCTTTAGTAGTTTAACTTCTGGATTCAATGGATAATTATGATATGCAATGTAACCAATATCTGGATTATTAAGCAAAACACTTGAACGTATAGTATCTTCAAAGTACCTTGCAATTGACATATCACCCGCAGTGCCTGATAAATGTGGCATACTAGACATATACTCAATAGTTTCTTCTAATCTACCAACATCTAATGACATCTCAATGAAGTCTTCTAAAACACTTAGTTGTACAAAATCTGATTGTGTTCCGATCAGGCTGTCAGTTATAATACCAGATAAAGATACAAAATAAAGAATCAATGTTATCATCGCAATAAACAATACTCGTTTAACTATCAGTGGGTTCCCTAATTTGGCTATATACAATTCAAATTGAGCATTAACATAACAGTAAAATTGGTAAACAGGGTCCAGAGCTTGGTTTAACGGTTGCACGACGCGTCTGTTGAAATCTGATGCAAATCTATTAGCTTTAGACCTAATGCTCTCGGAACTCCTAAGTTGGTTTATGTTATCCGAGTCCTCCATTTCCATTTCTTCAAACACTGGGGAACCTTCATATTCCGGTGGCAAGTCTGAGGGATATATTGATTCATGTGTACCCTGAATATCTTGGTTGGAACCATTTCCAACATCCTCCTCATCATGTAAAGATAAATCCCCTTCCTGTGCCAAAGCTGTATATCTTGCTGATGGCATATCTTTCCAAAATGTGTGTGTGTTTTAACTTAGGTTATACGCCTCCTATTTAGAAAGAAGCCCGATATGTTGACATTGCCAGAAAAATATTCTCGTTCCCAAGCTGACAACTTGTCTGAGTACCAACTGCTAAAGTGTTGCGCCGATTTAAACATTCAAAGTAAAATTTCAAACTTCACTGCGAAGATTCGAATTTATCTGTGTTTTCCCAGTAACATTTATGGGGATCAGCAAATATTACTGGGAAAATAAAAATTTATGCGGAACGTTTACAGAAAATAGTAGTGGCGCAGCGGCAGGCTTTCTGAAGCAAATGTCTACCACTGCGAAAAAAGCAAGTGTTTTATCACAAAATTGATTCACACTATTATTTTGACAGTTGTCAATGACACGTCAATATAATATAGCGTATGAAATTTAGACAACAATAATTGATAGTAGTTATGATAATACTAACATTTTATTCAGATTTGTATCGGATTTCTTTTATCCACAGCCTGGGGGTGTTGAACTTCATATATATCATTTGTCGCAAAGACTAATCGAACGTGGGCATAGTGTAGTTATTATAACGCATGCTTATGGTGATAGAAAGGGAGTTCGAACTTTGACTAATGGCTTAAAGGTTTACTACTTACCGATGAAGGTCTTCTATAGGGAATCAACGTATCCTACAGTGTTTTCTGCGTTTCCTTTGTTAAGACAAATTTTTATTAGAGAATCAATTGATATTGTACATGGTCACGGTAGCTGTTCTTCTTTATGTCATGAAGCCATAGTTCATGGAAATACAATGGGACTAAAAACAGTTTTTACTGACCATTCATTGTTTGGTTTTGCTGATGTTGCTTCCATTATTCATAATAAATTATTAAAATTCACCTTAATCGACATTGGTCACGTGATATGCGTTTCTCATACTTGTAAAGAAAACACAGTGCTAAGAGCTAACTTGGATCCTTCAATGGTAAGCGTTATACCTAATGCAGTCGTTTCAGATGATTTTAAACCTGCCAAAGTTAGGCCACCTTTAAATAAAATTACTGTTGTTGTAATTTCAAGACTATTTCAAAATAAAGGTACCGATTTATTAACAGCAATTATCCCTAGAATATGTGCTAATAGAAATGATATCCGATTTTTAATTGCTGGTGATGGTCCTAAATTTGTTGATTTAGAACAAATGCGGGAACAATATCAATTACAAGATCGTGTCGAATTAATTGGTAGAATTAAACATGAACAAGTTAGAAATGTTATGATTCAAGGTCAAATTTATTTACATCCGTCTTTAACAGAAGCCTTTGGAACAGTTCTAGTTGAAGCTGCGTCTTGTGGGCTTTTAGTTGTTACTACAAACGTTGGTGGTATACCTGAAGTTTTACCTTCTAGAATGACCGTATTTGCCGATCCCGAAGAGTACTCTCTTTTCAACGCAGTTAATACTGCTGTAGAAAAGCTAAAAACAAACCAAGTCGACACCTTGAGTTTTCATTCAGAGGTTAAAAAGATGTACGATTGGGCTGATGTGGCAATGAGGACTGAGCATGTATATGATTTAGTTTATCAGCAAGATAATTTATCTATATTGAATAGACTTATCAAATTTTTTTCGTGTGGTTCATGGGCTGGTGTATTGTTTGTATTATGTGTTGTTGTGGATATGTTGATTTTGACTGTGTTAGAGCTTCTTTATCCTCGTCGTTCGATAGATTTAGTTAGAAAGTGGCCAAAAAAGTCACATACTGATTAAGGTGTAATTTTATATATGTATTAATATTGGTATTTGTGATTGCGTTGCTGCAATTCCCCCTTTTGAAATAGTTAAAATATTCCTCGATATAATAAGAACTAAACTTAGCTTACTTTTGTTAAATATTCCAGTATTTGTTGTTGATGAAAATCTCTGTCATTATTTGCATTAAAGTTTATATTAAACAAATTTTCAATCCGACTGTGATAAGTTGACTGCTTTGGTTTTGGACTTTGAGGCCATTCCTCTAGCCAACTGTAATTATTTTTTTCGATATAGGTATTAACACTTGTTAAGTTGGAAATCATGGTACGTTGCGTTTTTATTGTATTCAAAAGTTTTGCTTTCTCTATTATGTCATAATCATTAATTGTGAGTTGATGCTTGAACTCACTGGAATCAAACCCAAGTTTGCTTAGTAGTAAAGCCATAGAGTCACATTTAGATTCTATGTTATTTATAGTGATTTTGGCCCTTTCTAAATCAACTTGTAAAATATTGGCTTCTGCATTTTTTAGCTCAAGCTCAACACATAAATCATTCAACTCTTTTTGTAATTCTTTATCAGCCTTAAGTTTAATTTGTAAGGCCTGCACTTTATATCTTAAATTTTGAAGTTCATCCTGATCCATAAGTTTCAACGTATCTGTATCTTGCTCTTCGATTAACGTAGTAAATTCTAATTTTTCTATATCTATATTGATATTTTTCAAATTCCAGCTTGCTATTAAATCTGAACAATATTTGTTCAAAAAAATACCCTTATTCAATTTTCTAATATCCATAACGTTATTGTTGTTGATTAAATAAATGATTTTTTCTCTATTTATCAATTCTGTTTCAAATACACTATAAGTATCACTCCATAAAAAAGGCAAATTCATTTCAAAAATGAGCTCCAAGTAATCATCTTCTTCTAAGAATATCCAAAACTTGTTTAAAAATGTATCAACTTTTGTTGTTAAAGTTTGAAGAATTGGTTTTGGACAGTAAATTAGGGATTGAATATACACGGAACATGTTGCATTCAATTCGGCCCATTTACCAGTATCATTATCAATATTTAATAACTTTAAAGCTATTTCTTTTATTGTTATCAATTTTTTCAATATTGTGATAGATTCAATTGGTATATTAAAATTATTTATGACATCATAAAATTGCTTATCTGCTAAATATGCAAGATTATAAAACTTATTTTTATCGCTTATTCCATTGACTACAGAACCTGCTTTGATTTTTAGTATTTTAATTATTTCGGATGATTCGTTTAATTTTTGCTCTAATATAGAGCATTTTGACAGTTCTGTGTTCAGTTGTTCCTCTAATTCACTGATTACATTGTTCAGATTTTCAATTGTTAAAATATAATCTTTTTCAACTTTAACATTTTCGGTTTCTTTATCATTCAATTTGGATACAATATTTTCCAAAATTTCAACTCTGCTGGCATATTCTGAACTTTGGGTAGTTAATCTTTCAATAATTTCCTCAGTTGATTGTGGTTGTAATAAATCTAATTTGGTAACTAGTTCTTCATTTTCTTTTTCAAACTTGCTCAAATCAGACAATAAGGTATTTAATTGCAACTCCATCTTCCCAAGCTTGCTATGAACAAGTTCCAATTCTTTTTCAAGTTTGCTAATATATTGGTTTAATTCAATTTCTTTCTCCATAGAAGATTCTTTAGATTCAAGATATTCAAGTTCAAGCATTTTCAGATTTATTCTGTCATCAGTGACTTCGTTAGATTCCACGCTAAGTAGATCGATTGTTTTACATTTACGCCTTAATTCTTGAAGTTGTTTTTCAAGAGCACTGTTTGTTTCAACTAAAACTTGCCTCTCCACTTCACTAATTTCTAATTGCATTTGAATACTATTTAATGTTGTTTTCTCATTTTTCTTAATATCTAGTTCAATCATTTTATTATCATCCTTATTGCCTTTATCGACGGATCTAACACCTTGTAATCTCACAAATAAACCCATATTTTGACCACCAGCTTCAAAATAAAATTTATCCTGCACAGTTCCATTATTTTTAGCATATTCTTTGAACTCATTGTCTAGTTGTAAACCAACCCATTCACCATCAGCAAATTGAGTTGTGCCAATATATTTTATAACACCAAAAACACGTTTACGCTTTGAACTAGACTCATCTAATCCATAAGGTTTCACCAAAACCATAGCTCTCTGGCCTATCTTCAAATTGGTTCTGATATCATCAAGATCAGCCATTAAAAATCTAAAATTGGTTCTTTTGAAGCCAATAATGCCTAAAGAGGAAGTTGTTGATGTTTTTCTTTCAAATATTTTTCTCCCTCACCTTGTTTCAATTACAGTATCCAATATTTAAGAATCAAAGGTTTATTACCAGTGTGATTTCATATCAATTAAAAGTGCATTTAAATAAATCAAAATAGAGAATCATGAATAACGTATTGTCGATGAACAAGGCTGCCAGACAGGCTAAAGTTGAACTTTTGAACGAACAAAAACAAGAGATTAGAGAAGCATTTACACTGTTTGATATGAACAATGATGGCTATATGGATTACCATGAACTCAAAGTCGCCTTACGTGCTCTTGGATTTGAAATGTCAAAACGCGAAGTATTGTCTGTGATAGAGGAATATGATACTGATAATAGGAAATTGATCAGTTATGATGATTTTTACAGATACGTAGCAGCAAAGGTTGTGGAAAGAGACCCCGTTGAAGAAATTAGGCGTGCTTTCAAGCTCTTTGATGATGACAACACTGGAAAGATTACACTGAAAAATTTAAGGAGAGTTGCCAAGGAGCTTGGTGAAAATTTAACTGATGATGAATTAATGGCAATGATCGATGAATTTGACTTAGATGAAGATGGAGAAATTAACGAGGAAGAATTTATTAATATTTGTATGGAGAATTGAGAACCTGAATCTTAATTTAGTCCCCCTTACTGTCCTATATTTTATTTCCTTTTGCCTTTTGCCTTTTAATTTTGTATTATATATATAAATATGCTTCTTTTTTAAAGATTTCCTGGAATAGATTTTTATTAAGAAAAATAAAAAGAATGAAGAAGAGATAAATGTTAAGAAATGAAAATTTCTTATAATAGTTCCAAGTTTACATTTAAGAAAAAAATAAAATATAAATTAGCAAGACATAATATTTAAAACAATATCTATCGTCACAGAAATACTCAATTCAACAAAATTTGGTCAACTTACCTCACGTTTAGCAATCTGTAAAGTGTTGATAAAAATCTAGTGGAGTTTACCTCACGCGGGTTTCTGTGGTGCGATTGCGAAAAGCGATTTTCAACTACTCCACTAAGAGAAGTTTATTTTTACCGTTACGTTCATCATTCCTTAGATTAAAGTATGCTTTCCAGAAAGATCGCCAGAGTTGCCAGCATTGCCAGAGCTGCCAGAGCTGTTCACACTACTAGTGCCGCCAAGCACGAACTTGTTCACGTTGAAAACGGTGTTCAAATGATGACAGTGAGAGATGCCTTGAACTTGGCTTTGCAAGAAGAACTGGACAGAGATCCTGATGTTTTCCTTATGGGTGAAGAAGTTGCTCAATATAATGGTGCTTATAAGGTTTCCAGGGGTCTTTTGGATAAATTTGGTCCAAAGAGAATCATTGATACTCCTATCACCGAAATGGGTTTCACTGGTGTCTGTGTCGGTGCTGCATTCGCTGGATTAAAGCCAATTTGTGAATTCATGACTTTCAACTTTGCCATGCAATCTATTGATCAAATCATTAACTCCGCTGCTAAGACTTATTACATGTCTGGAGGTAAGATGCCTGTTAATATCACTTTTAGAGGTCCAAATGGTGCGGCTGCAGGTGTTGCTGCACAACACTCTCAAGATTACGCTGCTTGGTATTCTGCTATTCCAGGTTTGAAAGTTGTTTCTCCATTCTCTGCCGAAGATTCTAAGGGTCTTTTGAAAGCTGCTATTAGAGATCCAAATCCTGTTATTTTCTTAGAAAACGAATTACTTTATGGTGATTCCTTCGCCATCACTGATGAAGTTCTTTCTCCGGATTTTGTTTTGCCTATCGGTAAGGCCAAGATTGAACGTGAAGGTAAGGATGTCTCGATTATCTCCCATTCTAGAAATCTTCATTTCTGTCTTGAAGCTGCTGAAATTGTTAAAGCTAAATATGGAGTTGATGCCGAAGTTATTAATTTAAGATCCATTAAACCTTTGGATGTTGATGCTATTATTGCTTCTATTAAAAAGACTAACCATGCCATTACTGTTGAAGCCGCCTACCCATCTTCCGGTATTGGTTCCGAAGTCTGTGCTCAAGTCATGGAATCCGAAGCTTTTGACTACTTAGATGCTCCAATTGAAAGAGTCACCGGTTGTGAAGTTCCAACCCCTTACGCTAAGGAGTTAGAAGACTTTGCTTTCCCAGATACTCCAACTGTTGTTAGAGGTATTGAAAAAGTTTTATCTCTTGGCGAATGGGCTTAAATGTAGATAATATTATACAACATATAACTTAACAATATTCCAAAAAAATATCATATATTGAACATCTAAAAAATAAACTTAAAAAATAAGATTATCAGCAATTAAAAGTATGTGGTTTTTAAAACTGTTTTTTACATACAATTTATACAAATTTGATATTATAAATAATATATTATAATCATGAAAAAAAGCTAATAAAAAAAAACTTCTTGCCTTTTTTAATTCTTGTTCTTCATTCTATTAACTCTATCAATGACCCTTTCCAGACTCATTTTAACATCATCTTGCTGAAAGTTAGATAAGTCGTAATATTTTGGTGCATATTGAACTAACCATTCCGCCTTGACAGATGTAACTGTACGAATATAGTTCTTTGAAGTTAAAACAAATTCATTGTAAATAACCCATTCATCTTGCTGTGCTAAAACAGTACTTGGATGTAACAGAACATCCTGAGAGTCTTTAACAGTAATATAACCTTTTCCGGTAGACTTCTTTTTAGCAACTTGCATAAAGAATCCATTTGCCAGTGCCTTTCTAATATTATCATAATAGCTTGGAGACTCATAGTCACCTTCATTGACTTCTAAATCATGTGATTCCATATAACGCAATAATTGCTTTCTAACAGACATGGCAGATTTTAACGATCTGTAATTGAGAAAGTTATGAATACACCATTTTCTTTGACCCATTTCTTTAGCTTCATCAGATAAGAAAGCATAATAAACGTTTAAAAGAGTTAGATGATCACCATCTGGATGAGCAAAAAGTTTCTTTGCATCATCTGCAGCCTTCTTAGCACCAATACCAGACGGTCTAATAAAAACAGCTGGAACAGATAACATGGCAACAATAGTAAGAACTTCAGATGCGCAACCAAACTTTGGTGCTGCAATTAGCATAACAGCCAACATTGGGTCTAATGGGAAAATGGAAGCGGTACGTCCAAGAGCAGTTAATTCACCTTCGTCACTTAAACAAGAAAGGAAATTTAGTTCTTCGAGAGCTCTCATCATAGTTTCTGGAGCTGGAGGATCCATAAAATCAAAATGAACAAGATCGTCAACACCTAATTTCTTTAGCTCTAAAACTGTATTGGCAAGATTAGAACGAAGAATTTCTGGGTATGATTGTTCAATAAGCTCCTTTTGGAAAGCTTCTTCAGTATAAAGTCTAAAGCACTTACCAGGTCTAGTACGACCAGCTCTACCAGCTCTTTGTTGAGCAGAGGCTTTGGAAATAGGAGAAACTAAAAGAGATTCAACTCTTATACGTGGGTTGTAAACCTTTTGCTTTGAAAAACCAGGATCAACAACATAGACAATACCATCAATGGTTAAGGAAGTTTCTGCAATGTTAGTGGAAATGATAACTTTACGACCTGGACGACCACCTTCTTTAAATGCAGGTGGTGCTGGCTCAAAAATACGTTGTTGTTGATGTGGTGGTAATGAACCATACAACGGGTAAACCTTTAACGGACCACATCCTTCTTCTCTAACCAATTGTTCACCTTCAAGTGAAATTTTCTTCACAGCATCTTCAATTTCTTCTTCACCTGTTAAGAAAACTAAGATATCTCCTTCATCTTCAGTGGCATGGATTTGTAAAACAGTTCTGATTGCTGCATCAAGATAATCACGTTGAAATTCTCTAGTGTAATAAAGTTCAACAGGGTAAGTACGACCTGGAACGGCAAGTAAAGGAGAATCATCAAAATATTTTTGGAACTTTTCTGCATCTAATGTAGCTGACATAATGATGATTTTTAAATCAGGTCTTCTTCTACTTAATTGCTTTAATAAACCCATAAGGATATCAGTTGCTAATGTACGTTCATGCGCTTCATCAAGAATAACACAAGAGTATCGACTCAGTTCATGATCTTCCATAGCTTCTCTTAAAAGCATACCATCAGTCATATATTTTAAAATGGTTTTATTAGAGGTCATGTTTTCAAAACGAATATTGTAACCAACTTCTTCACCTAATTTAACATCCATTTCATCAGCCACACGAGCTGCAACAGACATGGCAGCAACTCTTCTTGGTTGAGTACAAGCCACTTGCTTTCCAACCAAATGTGGCATATCATCAAATAAAACAAATTGTGGAACTTGTGTAGTTTTACCGGAACCTGTTTCACCAACAAGAACCATGATTTGTGATGAATGAAATGTTTTTAAAAATTCAGCACGTTGTTGATGAATTGGTAAGTCTTGACGAACTTTAAGGATATCAAAGTACTTTTGAGAAAATGAGCCACCAGTAAATGGATTCACAGAACCACATTCTAATCCTGCAGCATAATCAGATGTAGTGCTGTGTCTTTTATTGATATCAAATTCACCACCATCATGAAATTCTAATGGATCTCTTGGATGTGGATGAGAGTTATAAATTGCTTCTGCTTCTTCTGCTTCTTCTTCAGCAGGTGTAATGAACTTCTTCGACTTCTTAGATGGCCTGTCACTCATGTTTATTAAAGAATAAAGTAATATTTTTCGTTTTACCTTAAAAGTAAAAAAAATATTAAAAATTTTTTTTTGCATAAGAGATCTACACAGCCTTTAAAAACACGCTCAGCAATTTAATGTTGATACTAAAATTACTTATCTACTAAATGATAAAAGGTTGAAAAATCTCAAATGGTAGGTACCTAGTACACTTTTTTTTGAATCAGTATTATTTGGAGTAAGTTTTTATAGTCTGATACATAACCTGTCTCAGAAAATACCAATAACATGCGAAAGAAAATAACAGTGTTAAACTTTTCTTGCAATTAACATAAATACATTTACTAATGTAAGAGTTGAACCTCTGAAAAACTTAGTTATAAGTTCAGAAACAAGACAAGCATAAGAAACTTATTGAACCATATAGATATAAAAAGAGTTAACAAAAAAGACGCATAATTTCAAAACCCCATACTAACTGCATTAGTTAAACTACCCAAAAACTACCCTTTCTAGGTTTTCTACCACTTTTCATTGAGACATTAGTGGCCACGTCACTTTCATATAAAAGAGGAGTTTCATCAAAGTTTGCCTCAATAATTGTTTTAGTAACACCCTTGGAAGAAATGTAGCTGTTTTCAATCACAGAATGAGAGACAGTTTCATTATTAGACTCCTGACTATCAGAAATAAGACTTGTACCTATGCTACCATTCTTAGGCAGTGGAATGCCATAGGCATTGTGCATGAATTTTTGTTTCTTTGCTTCCATAGATTCATCACAAAGAGACGGTTCAGGCTTTTGATCTTGTCTGATTGCATTATCAACCAGACCCTGTACAAAAGCAGAGGCTTCAGAATTGTGAACTTCAGGTATTGGTGATTTTGGCTGAAATTCTCCTTCATTCACACCGTACAACTTATTTTCAACATTTAACAGCGCATCAGTTTCATTCTTTTCTATTGTAGTTGAAAGAAGTGGCTGCTTTTTAATCTTGATGTGAGAGTTAGCAGTAACAAGGGGATCAACCGCCAAGTTAGATGGTTTAAACCCATGTGCAGTTTTGGAATTAATTTGACATTCTGTATTTGCACTTGGATGCCTTGGATGATTCCAATTACCAACAGAATTAGATCTAGAGTTGTTTTGACTTAAAGTAGATTTAGAAATGTATGCGCTGACAGGTTTACTATTTCCAGTGTTGGTGGAATCAACTGAATTTCTAGTATTCCTGTATAATTCATGAAGATAAGTTGTAACATTTCTTTTTGCTAATGGACCTGGAATGGAACGTTTGATAGTCTTGTTCTCGTCAATATAAACATCCGACTCATCGACAATTTCCTCTCCAATTAATTCTTCAATAACATCTTCAAGAGTAACAACACCAATAGCACCAGTATCTTCACCAGGTGTTTCACTAACAACAACCATATGTGATTTACCTTCTTGAAAATAGTTCAAAATATTTAAACATGAAGTATCAAGTGCAGTTTCTGGTAAAGTTGCTAATGGGAAAGAAGAAACTGGTAGCTCATCTTCTGGATCATATGAAATCAATATACGAACAAGAAGCATACCTACAAAATTATGTTGTTCACCAGGTAAATGTATTGGAATTCTAGAATAACCAGCATTAAAAATGTCCTCTACAGTTTTTTGATCAAGGATTTGATCCGAAGATATTGTGAATACTTTGTTAATTGGTGTCATGATTTCTTTCACTGGTTTAGCTTTCAAATCTAAAACTGAACTAATAATGGTAACTTCGTCCGCGTTCAATCTTTCAACACCCATTGTATGATGAAGATTGACAAGTGTTTTCAATCCACTTTTTTTGTAAAGAGTACCATGATCTTGTCCAAGTATCCAGTCAAGAAGCATCGCTATTGGATATGCAATAGGATACATTAAATACATTAAGGCTAAGACATACGGAGAAAAAAGTGCACCTAACTCTAAACCATAACGAACACAAAGAGATTGTGGAATAATTTCACCAAAGATAACAATAGCGACGGTAGAAGAAAACACAGCAGCAAATCCACCTCCAAGAAGTCGATCAAGAATAACAGGAAGAGTCTCATTGGTAATAACGTTGGATAATAGTAAGGTGACCAATAACCAATGTTTACCTTTACCAATCAAATCTAACACCTTTTTTGCACATTTTTTTTCATTAGGAGTGCCAGAAGCAGCAATAACCTTCAAATAAATCTCATCTTGTCCCATGAGACCTAGAGTTAGACCAGCAAAAACACCACCTAATAAAACAAGTGTAGCTGATGTGATCAAATATATATAAAATTCACTCTCAGTTAATGGAACAACATGCTTAGTTGTGTAGACCTCATCAGAGCGACCAACTAGGTTCATCAACACTCCCCTTGGGCGGTATTCAGTAGGTAATGCATTTGTTAAGGAAATCAAACTAATAAGCAATCGCTTAGAAACGGTATAACTAGTGTTCGGGGGCATCGGTAAAGGAAAAAGAACTGTTGATTAATATGTAATAAAATAACTGAAAAAATAAAAATATTGAATTTTATATGATTTCACAATAAGTTCCGAAATTTTTTACAAGGTGACAGAAAAATGACTATAGGTGAAGTGAATTCAATTTTAGGAGTTGTTAAAAGACAATTAAAAGATTACAAAATACTTCCCAATGTTTTTGGATTATCACATCGGCTTTCAAAAGATCTTTTGCCAATTTTAAAAAAAGAAATAATGGCCCCTGAGGATGAACATATATTCAGATTTACAAAGTACCAAGATCAAATACTAGCAAAAAGAATTAAAGGATGGATTGTGAACAATATGTTGGAAAGTAGTCATTCCATTGTTAAAATGTCTAGAAGTAATGTTAAACCAAAAACTATTTTAATGAACAATCAGTTCTTAGAATTTCTACAATTGTTAAATGATGATGTGTCAAACGAATGGAACAAAATACCCAATTTTAAGAGATTAATTAAGTTATGGAATATATTAATAGATGAAAACATGATATCTAATCTAAATGACAGTGACTTGGGTTTGTTTGTCAAAAAAGTTATATTTATGAACAAGACACTATCTAATAAGGATAAGCATTTGCTGAAAATTGAAAATACAAATACCCAGTTATTTCAACAATTATTACGTTATAAATTTCACATATCTAACAAAGAACTTTTTATGCTACTAAGGTTGAATATGTCTGGTGAAATCAATAATATCAGATTACAATTTTATGACGCTTATACACAGGGAAATAAAGAGCTAACACTAGATTTTTTTCATTCATTTATAGAAATGAATGTTCCTTCTTCCTATATGAACTTTAAGTTTCATAATCTTGAGTTTGCCAACAAAATAATTAATGATTTTAATAATACCAAATTAGCGTCTGATAGATTTTTGTCGATGCTGATTTTGAAAGTACACGCCAAAAACTACATGGTATCCAATAAAGAAAGTGATTTGAACAAAATGAGAGAGTATTTATTTAACATGTTGAAAAAGTTTTCAATCTCATCAGATATACTTAATTACGCCATTGCATGTGCGTTAAACACTAATGATTTGACAACCTATAATTTAATGAGTCAAATATACAGAGATACCTTTAGACTTAGTTTTGAATTATATAGTTATTGTGAAAAAAAATCTGAGTTTGATTTTAAAGCTGATAGTTTAAGATTTGAGATTAGAGTTGTTGATGCTATGTTAAACAAAATTAGAGAAACGGAAACTCCACCAAATAAAGTGAACAATAACTTAGTGGGTATTATACATCATTTAGCGCTAAATACTGCATCATATTACATGATAAAGTACCATTTGCGCCGATTTGAAAGTTTCCCGCAGTTATCAAAGGCAGATAAACAGAAGTTGATAGATGAGAACGAAACACTTACTCCGTTAATTGAGGTTTACAATGCCAACAATATACTAAATATACACAAAATATCAGATGGAAATTCTAGTGCTAATAATAATAGTTCTTATAATTTATCTGTCGACGAACAGTTTGAGGCTGGAGAATTTGGAGCAGAAGCTGTGGAATTGGAAGAGAAAGTTAGAGAAATCGAACAACATACACGCAAGACATAATAGCATTCACAATTCAATGCTGTTTCCTATTTATAGATAGATAGTTGTATAATATATTGTAATAGATTCAAAGCTGGAGCATATGCACACCAGCTCATTATTAGTCAAAAATCGTGTGAACAACAAAAAAATTTCAAATTAGAGAACATCAATTTCTTAAGGATTCAACGAAATCATGGATTTCTCCATTGGGAGCTACGACAAGAAACAGTCCTTTGTTGAACGCTCGAAGTCTATTTACAAAAGACTCACCGTGAGAGCAAAGGTCTTATTAAGCGTTGTATTCTTTGTCTTGATGTATCTGTTTTGGCCATTTGGAGGAACAGGGTCTATTCCAACTGAAGAAACAAAAATTGTAGAAAAACAACTAGACAGTAAAGATTATTATAACTACGATTCTGTTTCCAAGGTTTTAAACCGTGGAAATGACTTCAATAAATTAAACATTTCATATTTAGGATTACCACCATTTCTTGACTCATATGCACAATATCCAAATTATTACAACGGTGGTAACATGTTATTGACTAGAAAGTGGGATTTTGTTAGATTAGTTAAAGATGATGCACAAAGAAATGGATTCTTGAGTTCCAAGTCCCCGATATCTCACAGTGATTTGAGTGCATTTGAAATTGAAATTGAGTTTAAGATTCATGGTAATCAAGATAAACTTTCACTTATTGGTGACGGAATGGCTATTTGGTTGACAAGTGAAAATATTGAGACTGGTGATGTGTTTGGTAGTGATCCTAGATGGGACGGTTTGGGTATTTTTATTGATACTTACAAGAATTACAATGGTAAGAAAAATAGAAATTTATTTCCATATTTATCATTGCAAAGAAACAACGGCAATGAAAATTTCTACAACAAAGCTATGGATGGTATGGAATCACAATCAGGGGGTTGTTCAATTCCAAATATTTATAATAACGAAAACCCAACTAAAATGAGAATCACTTATGTTCGTTCAGTTAATATCTTTGAAATTTCTGCTGATCTTCAAGGAAATGATGACTGGAAGGTATACTTTAGAAGAGAAGGTGAAGCTGTTGCTAATTATTTACCACTGGGAAGAGATGTTTATTTAAGCGTCTCTGCTGAAACTGGACAATTACATCACAATGTTGATGTTCACAACATCAAAGTCACTAGTTATAGAACTCTCGATAATAAAGAAATTCAATCTTTACCTAAGATAAGTGATACTTATTTCAATAATGTGGAAAGTGCTTCTGAAAATGAAGAAACTAATAAAAATTCTAAAAGAAGAGGCTCTCGTAGAACATTGAGCAGATTAAGAAGACAAGAAAAGAAATTACAACAACAAGATTATGAAAAATATGGTTCTGAACACGGATTTGTTGGTTGGGTATTTGGAGGCATTTGGTGGTTTATCAAATTATTCTTTAAACTTCTTTTAGTTGTCTTGGGCCTCTATAGTTGTCTAGTAGGATATCGTATTTTCAAGGATAAGCAAAAGAAGAAGAACTCTGGTGGCTTGTTATAATAATTTTTAGCCATTTATATACATTGTATCCTCTCATTTATTTCTCAAAATAACTTCAAGACAAAACAATTAAGAACTAAAATAAACTCATTTTTGCTGAGCATTTAATGCTGTAAATAAAATTTTTTATTTCTTTATGAAAAAAAGTATAGTAGACAACATGAATAGTTTTGTATTAATAGTAAACATCGCTTTCATTTTATTGTATTAATGAGAGATATTGTTATATTTTCTGGTTCTAATAGTGAATCTCTTGCTAATAAAATATGTTCCAATCTTTCACTTCCGCCAGGAAAAGTTTCCTATATGAAGTTTGCTAATGGTGAAACCTCAATTCAGCTTGGAACATCAGTTAGAGAAAAGGAGGTGTTTATTTGTCAAACTGGAGCTGGTGATGTTAACGATTCCTTTATGGAGCTCTTATTAATGGTTTCAGCATGTAAAATGGCATCAGCTAAAAGAATTACAGTTGTTACACCTCTTTTTTTTTATTCTCGTCAACCAGACGTCCCAGGTGTTTTATCAAAAAAACCAAACACAGGTTCATTTGCTGGAGGTGTTCTGTTACCAAAGAATATTGGTACATCTGAGGAAGATACATTTAATGGTACTTACAAACCTTGGATTGCACAAAATGGTATGTTGATTGCTGCTCTTATTGAATCTGCTGGTGCTGATCATATATTAACTATGGATTTACATGATGCTCAATTTCAAGGGTTTTTTAATATTCCTGTGGACAATCTCTTTTCAAAACCTTTAGTCCAACATTATATTTCAAATTATATCCCATCCTACAAGAATGTTGTTATCGTTTCACCTGATGCTGGTGGTGCTAAGAGAGCAACCGCAGTTGCAGACTCTATGGGTTTAGAGTTTTCTCTAATTCATAAAGAACGCTCCACTGTTGACTGTACTGATCGTAACATGCTTGTTGGTGATGTTAGTGATAAAAATTGTGTTATTGTTGATGATTTAGTTGATACTGCCAATACTCTCATCAGAGCTGCTTCGTTATTAAAATCACAGGGTGCCAAGGATATTTATGCTATTGTTACACATGGGGTTTTTACTGGCGATGCCTTAGAAAGAGTTATTAAAACTGGCCTATTTAAGAAAATTATTACTTCTAATAGTGTCGACCAACGTGAAAGACGCGAGTTGGAGGTGGTAGATGTCCTTGACGTCTCTAGAATGTTTAGTGAAGCTATCAGGCGCCTCAACAATGGTGAATCTGTTTCCATGATATACAATCAACTTATGTAAAAGCTATCTTTAATTTCTCTTTCTCTTTTTTGTTGTTAATTATATAAAATACATACCACTAAATATAATTATCCGATTTTTTTCACTGCCTATTTTCTACGTATATACAAGAACCTTACTCTAGATTAGATAGTATTCCAATTTTGTTTCAATGCAAAAAAATATGAATCATAATAAAACACTTTCACATAGTGATCAGACGAAAGAATTAACTTCGATTGATGGAATAACTACTGGCGAGTCATTAACATTTGCAATAACTGGATTTTCAGTTGTAGAACATTCTGATTTTTCTTGTGGTAATGTTACTGTTCCTATTGTTTTTGATGCATCTGCAAGTTGGTTACTTGCTGCAGGGTCTGGAATAATGACACCGGCATTTGTATTATTAATTTCAACAGATTTAGTCTTTTGCGCCTTATCTAGCTTTTCCTCGTGAATAGAAGCTTCTTCTGCTTCAAATTCCTGTCTGCTAATCAAATTGTGTTTGTGATTTTTACTTGGAATAAATTCATCACTTTCGGAAAAATGGCACGTTTCAATGCTTTGATAAAACGCATCTCTCTGTGCATCAAAAATAGAAATACGTCTATCTGGAATTAGTTCAAACATTTTTTTTAATAATTCTCTACTTTCAGATGGTAATTTCCTTAGAACTCTCTGTGCTCCAACCAATTTCTTTTTACCATTTTTATCAACGATCTCCTTATCGTTCATAGTGAACATATTATAAATCTTATCTTCTTTGGGTTTTGGGATTCTCCATGGGAATTGATGATTAATCATGCAACAAAATACAATTGCTAATGACCAAACATCAGCTTTTGATGGATCGTAATAAGATTGATAAAACACTTCAGGTGATAAATATGGATCTGATCCAAGAATACCGGAAGCCCTGGTGACCTCATTAGATGGATTTTCATCATTATATGTTGTGACTCTAGTAGATTTGAATCTATTATGTTCCCAAACAACTGATGATCCAAAGTCAACTAACTTTAAAACACCGTTCTTGTCGACAACACAGTTATCAAGTTTCAGATCTCTATGAGCAATACCTCTTCCATGCAAATAAGCAACACCATTAATCATTTGCTTGAAATAACAGTAAGCTTCATGTAAACCATATTTTGCAGACATAACCACGGTAAAAAAGTCATATGGGATATAGTCCATAACAATAATAAACAAATCTGAATCATGAAGTAAATCATAAGTATTAACAACATTTTGATGATTCATTGAATGCGCCAGAGTATATTCATCTTTCATTTTACTATTATAATTCTCCCTTTTTTCATTTGGCAAAATTTGTCTTATCTTTTTAACTGCATAGACCTTTTGGTCCTGAAGGTTAAAGATTGGAAAAACAGATCCACCTGCACCCTTTCCAATAATTAGAGCATCAGTAGCAGATTTCGCTTGAGTAATATCAGTCAAATCTTTCCCTAAATATAATTCCAGTAGATTAGTTTCATTATTTGGAATAACTCCGTACTTTTTAACTAATTCCGTAAGAGCACTAAAATCATTAAATTTTAGTCCTTTGCTATTTAAGTTGTGAGTTGCATCTTGCTTAACTTTATTAATAAGTTTGCTATCTGAAGACTGTGATGCTGATTTATGAGGCACTTCTTCTTTTCTTAAATGATGATGATTGTTACCGTTAGCCCATTTCTTTTCCAAAAATCTTGATAAACTTAGCTTCCGTAAATTTATAGAATCCACAGAGTCTGTTTTGGACATTGCTGAGGCTCTTGGTGTTAAAACTGAAGATGGCGTTGCTTTTCTTTCTTTGTCTTGGTGGTTATTGTTAATCATTATATGATGTTTTTGTGATGAATGACTTGAATGGTTTTCCGAAGATTCACATTCTTCCCTTTTGTCATTCTTTTTATTTCTTTTGAAAAGTTTACCTAAAATATGTCCTCCAGGCATCTTCAATACACTGATAATAATATAATAAACGTATAATTGGATACAGAGAAAAAAATACTCTCAGCTATAAAAATATGTATATCACTCACATTTTGCTAAAAATACCGGGGAGTTAAAGGCTACAAAAAAAATCAACAATATCAGCTCATGATTAACAGTGGCATTGTAAAAAATATAAGGCTTTCACATGGTATTTATCGGTGTGTTTTGAGAGAGATATAGTTGACAAATTATAAATCAAGGATTACTAGTTTTCTATAATGAATTTATATCATCACTCTACAATTGTACTTTAAGTCATTAATTGCATTTTATTAAAAATTAGGTACACATTATGTATTTAAGTAGTTTTGTATATACATGTGTATATATTAATATATATAGATAGATAAGAAAAGATCAATGACTAGAGTCGCCATTGCTATTTATGCTAACACCACTGAGATGTTCACTAACTCTATTAACGTCATTATCACTGTTAAACTTGAAAATATCTAGAGTTGATGAAGAGCCCTCAGAATTATCAATCATTTCAGAATTACCAGAATTAGATATATTAGAATCACCTGAGAATTGTTGGCTACCAAAAAGTCTCGGTGGACGTTGATCATTTGATGGTAATATTGATGAATTGGTGTTTTTAAGTGTGGTATTTGGTGGTGAGTTATTAGAGTTTTCTGTTGTCTGTTTAACTTGTTCAGATGAACTTGAAACCTGTGCAGTTGTAGCTGCTCTTCTCGTTCTTTTCTTAGTAACAAATTTCTTACGTCTGTTTTCAGCTTGCGTTAAGATAGGCTTTGTGTTGTGACCCATACCAGGCATTGGGAAAAATGATTTGAAATCAGAAACAATAGATGGATGCTCTGATTGAGAATGAACCACTGATAAAGCTTGTTGTTGCTGTTGTGGTGGTGGTGGTGGTCTTTGAGACATTCCCGGTTGTGGATAAACACGTTTTTGTGAATTTTGCGATGATTGCGATCCACCAGCTGATCTTTGATGTCCGTGTTTGAACAATTTTGATAACAAATTGCCGTTTGATTCTGAAAACAAATGATGATGGCTTTGCTGCTGCTGTTGCAATTGTTGTTGATGTAATTTTTGTTGTAATTGTTGCTGTTGTAATTGTTGCTGTTGTAATTGTTGCTGTTGTAATTGTTGCTGTTGTAATTGTTGCTGCTGTAATTGTTGCTGCTGTAATTGTTGCTGCTGTAATTGTTGCTGCTGTAATTGCTGCTGTTGTTGTTGTAGTTTCATTTGATGTTGTCTTTCAATACGTAATTGTTGTTGTTGTAATTGGTAGTCTCTTTGTGCTGCTTGTGCCTTTCTCTTCTCATTTTCTAATTGTATTTGATGTTCAGAGAAGTTGTTACTAGTATGATTTTCAGTACCTAATGAGTTAACGTTACTGTAATTAGAGTAACTGGTAGATAAAGTCATCAATGATGTACCACTTTCATTTCCACCACCAAAACATTCATTGAAATCGTAACCAAATCCACAATCAACACAACTTTTACAATTCTTTGAATGATCTTTTTGTTCCTTATTATCATTTTGAACATTTGCAAATGGCATTTCACGATTGTTAAGGACATCATTCTTTGTACTTTCAGGTAGATAATTATTTTCAATCTCATGAGATTCACGAATATCTTCACGAGATCTTTGACGTTGCAATGCAACATGGTCAACAGGAATTGGGCAAACAGAGAAATCTTCATAATTATTAATATTCATTTGTGATTCAGTTGTAATAATGTCTAATGAACCTAATGCAGAATTGATTGATAATGGGCCAGTTTCTGTCAACTTGTGACAATGTAAAATATCAGTTCTAAATTCAAATAAAGTACCTCTTTCCCATGGATTCAATGATAAATATTTGCTTAATATATTGAAGACTTCATTTGAAATTGGTAAAATTTTCATAAGTATTTTACGATCTTGAACAAAAGCTTTAAAAGTGGTGTCATGAAAAGATGCTTTAAGCCATGGATTTCTAATGCAAATTAAATTTATTAAAATAATTGATAATGACCAAACATCACCAGCACTCGTTGGGAATTTTACATTTCCATGTTGAGGGCATTCACCACGATGTGCTTGGGGATCTAAGAGTCTTTCAAGATGAATCGAATGTGATTCCATTGTATTAAATCCTTGCGAAAAATTTTGAATACGTTCTGGAGACATGTAATAACTAGAACCACAAGAAATATTAGAATCAATAAACTTATCTTGTAATGCCAAACCAAAATCAGCCAAGACCACTCTTGTACCATTATCTGCCACTAAGACATTCTCAGGTTTTAAATCACAATGAAAAACACCCTTTGAATGACAATAATTGATTGCATCAACCATTTGAACAAATACAGATTTCACTAAATAAGGATCATCCTTGTATCGCTGTTTATCAACGATAGTTGCAAACAAATCACCTTCAGGATAATAATCCATGACAACAAATATCGAGTTATCAAAGTCATAAACTTTGAAAATGGATAACACATTTGGATGCTTATGGACTTTCAACTGCAATGATATTTCTCTTAAGAAACGACAGTCAGCTCCATGTTTTTCAATTAAATCCAAATTTAATAAATTAGCATTCAATCCTCCATTATTCATAAGTGCTTGGTATATAAGATTCTTTTCCAGTTCGACTAGTAACTGCTTATTATTAGAAGTATTTGTAGAATTATTCTTCAAAATGATCTTAACTGCATAAGAAGTCCCCGTAAAACAGTGTTGAGCAGCGTAAACAATACCGTAACTTCCTGATCCAATTCTATTCTTTAACCGGTACTTGCCGTTGATAACTATATTTGACAGGTCCTTCATACTAACGCTATCTGGCCTTCTCTGTTACTAAATGACACCATCACTCCGGAAAGCTTTCCACCCTCTTTCTTTTTTTCTCAACAAACAAGCGAGAAGCCCTATTCTTGAAGTTCTTTACGTAAGCACGTGAAACGCGTTACGATTCGATTTTTCATCGTTTCGTTTCTTCTGCAAACGACGACAAAACACGTTCATTATGGCAGGTAGTGACATTTCGTCGTTTTTTGGTGCACAAAGGGTGAAGGCTAATAATGGTGCTAAGAGAATTAAAGAAACATCGGTTGTTTCAAACGCCAAAAGACTTAAATTAGAGGGAAAAAAGGAATCTGTCAAAAATCAACAACTTACTAATGATGTTGAAAAGCTGGAAGAATCTGCTGAAGATGTACTAAAGAGAGTTCCAGATGCGGATAAATCGTATTTAACTGTGGATCCAGAAATGGAAGGTAAGAATTTCTTTCAACTGAAAGCCATGCAAAGTGAAGTTAGTCCAACTGGTCATAGAGATTTACCCATTGGTAGACCTGGTTGTTTGACAGGTTTAACTATTGTTTTTACTGGTGTGTTACCATCTATTGATAGAAATGAATGTGAAAGATTGGCCCAACAATATGGTGCAAAGGTCACTAAATCAATTAGTGGTAAAACATCATGCGTTGTTATAGGTAAAGAAGCAGGACCAAGCAAGATCAAAAAGATATTAAGCTTGAAAACTAAAGCTATTGATGAAGATGGATTTATTCAATTAATTGCATCAATGCCTGATGGTGGAGGTTCAGGTGAGGCAGCTCAAAAGGCTAGAGAGAAACAAGAAAAATTGGAGAAAGAAATACTTGAAGAAGCTAGAAGAGAAGAAGAAACAGCACAGCAATTGCAATCACAAGCAAACGATGCTATAAAGTTATCTCAGAGACCAACCATTAGATCGGGATCATCTATAGGTACGGTCACCAATTCGAATGATGTTGCTGATAAAGAGAATCAATTATGGACTGTCAGATATGCTCCTCATGATATGAAACAAATTTGTGGTAATAAAGGTAATGTTGAAATGCTTTACAGTTGGCTAGAAAAATGGTTTGATACTAACCATGAACTAACAGGTGGATCTATTGATAATTATAGGGCTGTTCTTATTTCAGGGCCACCAGGTGTCGGTAAAACAACTGCTGCTACATTGATTGCTAAAAAACTAGGTTATGATATTATTGAAAAAAATGCATCAGATTTTAGATCAAAGAAATTGCTAAATGAGCAATTGAAAGTTACTTTAGATAACACATCAGTTGCAGGGTTCTTTGACTCAAATAATCATAATCAAGAAAATAAAAAAAAGATTTGCTTAATTATGGATGAAGTTGACGGTATGTCAAGTGGTGATAATGGTGGTGTTGCACAAATCGCACAATTTTGCAGAATCACTAAAACTCCAATAATATTAATTTGTAATGATAAATCATTACCAAAGATGAGACCACTTGATAAATGTTGTTTTGATATGGCTTGGAGAAGGCCAACATCAAGAGAAATGAAATCAAGATTAATGACTATTGCTCATAGAGAAGGGTTGAAATTAGATCCTAATTTGATTGATCAATTAGTTTCCATAACTCATAATGATATTAGACAAATCATTAATATTATGTCAACAGTTGCTAGAACACAGAACAGCTTAAATTTTCAAAATCTAACCTCTGTTCAAGATTCATGGGAAAAGGAAGTTTCACTTAAACCATTCGATATTATTCCAAAACTACTTTCTGCAAATAGAATGTCACTAAATGAAAAAATTGGATTATACTTTAATGATATGGATATTATTCCATTAATGATTCATGAAAACTATAAATCAACAAAGCCTGTTTCCAAATCAAAATTAGATCATTTAGAAAAATTAGCTAGAGCTGCTGATCACATTTCTGAATCTGATTTAATTAACTCTGCAATTAGAGGCTCAGAACAGCAATGGTCTTTACTGCCATATCATGCAGTTATGTCAACAGTGTATCCTGCCAAAGAAATTCAGGGTCAATTAACAGGAAGAGTTATGTTTACCTCTTGGCTGGGCCAAAATTCTAAAAGAATGAAATTTGAAAGAATTGTTCAAAACTTACAATATCATACATGTACTAAAACCCATACTAATAATTCGGAACTAAGAGAAATCTATGTTCCATATATAAAAGACATGATGCTTTCAGAATTATCAGAAAATGGTTCTGATGGTATTCCAAGTGTATTACAGCTTATGGACAGTTACTATCTAACCAAAGAAGATTTTGACAATATCTTAGAAATTTCTGTCAGTGGTAGCCGTAAGCCTGAGGAGAGATACAAAAAACTGCCAACATCGGTTAAATCTGGATTAACTAGAAAATATAACTCCTATGTTCATCCGACTATTATCTACAAAACAGGTGATTCTGTTAGTAAAAGATCATCTAAGGGTTCTAGCATGCGAACAGACGGCGAAACTATTGATGATGACGCGGGCAAAAATTTAGATGAAGAGCCAAGCGAGGATTCAGAGGACGTTAGCAAGGATTCACTTATCAAGGCCATTACTAAAAAACCAAGAGCCAAGGCAGTGTCTAAAAGGAAGTGAAAATTTTTATATTGTTTCCTATACATGACAACAATAGATGTGACTTCTCCGGATACACGGGATTACAATATTGAAGTTTTAACACCTGTGAGAAAAAAAAAAAGAAAAATAGGAGAAGAAAATTAAACTAAAAAGATTGAATTTCCCAACTACTGTTTTATTTCCATAATTAGTTTTCATTAAACCAGATGAGTTCAGAATCTATTGCAACAGGTATACAAGCCCTTATTGAGAAGCTTACTTCTCATATTCCTCTTACATCTATTCCAACTACAATGACCGTTCCATATGCAACTATTACGTCAGTTTTGGAGAAAGCACATTTACATCAAGAAAGTGCAATTTCTGTTTTGGCTACTGCCACTGATAGTGTTACATCTATTTCCTTACAGAACCAAGCTTTACAAGCGCAAGCTACCATTAATTACTACTCCGTTTTGAATGATATTGCAACTGCTACCAGTACTGGAACTGCAATGTTAAGTCAAGCTGCGGAAGCCTCTGCTATTATGAAAAAGATCTTTGATGATAAAGCATTTTATAAAGGTCACACACCTTCATTGGGTGGTAATACTGCATTGTTGGTTGTATATGGTATCATGTTAGCAGCCCAGGTTCTTTTTGGTGTTTTTTATCATCAGTGGTGGTTTTTATCATGTTGGTCTTCAGGTTTAGCTTTGGAAATTCTTGGTTTCGTGGGTCGGATTATGTCTTCACAGGATATTATGAACTTTAATGCTTATGTGATGCAACTTGTTTGTCTTACATTAGCACCATGTTTTCTAATGGCAGGTATTTATTATATTATTGCACAACTAACGCTTGTTTATGGTCAACAGTATTCAATTTTACGTCCAATGGTATATTCTTTAATTTTCATTATCGGTGATCTTATCTCAATCATTTTACAAGCTGTTGGTGGTGCCATTGCAGCTGGTTCTCTTTCATTATTTGAAGATACCAAACAGGGATCTAATATTATGGTCGGTGGTTTAGCTTTTCAAGTTTTCACCATTGGCGCTTTTCAATTATTTTGGTATTTGTTTTTATGGAAGGTTTACAAAGCATACAAGTTATATGGTGATTCTGAATTCAATCCAAATTTTGTTCATATAAGAGAACGTAAATTGCATTTTGTTTACTTAGTATCTGTTTCCGTGGCAGTTCTTCTTGTTTTTATTAGATCAATTTACAGACTTATTGAATTGGCAGAAGGTTGGTCTTCAAAGTTAGCAGTTGATGAAATTTATTTCATGATTCTTGAAGCATTAATGATTTCACTAGCATCATTTTTGATGACTGTTCTTCATCCTGGTATTGCATATGGTAGACATTCACACTTATATATTGACAAGGGTTTCAAGGCCCTTTTCTCTAAACATCATTCTGTTGATCAAGCAAATGATAACAAATTTAAAACGGATGATGATTTTGATGCTGTTTATGAAGAGAAAAAAAAATATTAAAAGAATGAAAATCATCAAAACATGGACCCGGCGACATTGAAAGTGTGTTAGAGCTAAGCGGTGTCTATCACCCTACTAAGGGAGATTTTAATAATATTTTTTAGCTCACTGTTTGTAGTATTTCTGAAGCAGCTGAAAGATAAAAGAATGTTTTTACATCAGTTTAGTCGGGATCAATCTGATGGTACAATTTTTATGTTTAACCGATTTTTTATAATTTACAAAATAGGTGACCCTGTTAGTGAAAGGGAAGTTAAGGGTGCAAACACGCGATCGGACGGAGAAATTATTGATGGTGAAGCCGGTAGAATACACGATCATCTATGTTTAGTTTAAGTGGATATAAGTAAAAACTCATTGATCAAGGGTTTCTATAATAAGTTAGAAGCCACAGCAGTCGTCAAAAAGAATTGAAAGAGGCTTAGACTCAAAAGATATAAAACAATATAATATATATGTACTTTACGGACATATACGGGGTTAACCTTTTAAAATTTCAGCGGAAACAATAAAAAAGAAATAAAAAAATATCACAAATAAAAGAATGGTGTTTTCCACATTAATACCTATTCTTTAATTATATGATTTTTATTAACTTATTATGAATTCAACCTCTGTTCCAACAGGTATTCAAGCTCTTATTGAGCAGCTTACCTCACATATTCCACTTACATCTATTCCAACTACAATGACTGTTCCATATGCAACTATTACATCTGTTTTGGAGAAAGCACATTCACATCAAGATAGTGCACGGTCTGTCTTAGCTACTGCTGCTGATAGTATTACATCTATTTCCTTACAGAATCAAATTTTACAAGCGCAAGCTACCATTAATTACTACTCCGTTTTGAATGATATTGCAACTGCTACCAGTACTGGAACTGCAATGTTAAGTCAAGCTGCGGAAGCCTCTGCTATTATGAAAAAGATCTTTGATGATAAAGCATTTTATAAAGGTCACACACCTTCATTGGGTGGTAATACTGCATTGTTGGTTGTATATGGTATCATGTTAGCAGCCCAGGTTCTTTTTGGTGTTTTTTATCATCAGTGGTGGTTTTTATCATGTTGGTCTTCAGGTTTAGCTTTGGAAATTCTTGGTTTCGTGGGTCGGATTATGTCTTCACAGGATATTATGAACTTTAATGCTTATGTGATGCAACTTGTTTGTCTTACATTAGCACCATGTTTTCTAATGGCAGGTATTTATTATATTATTGCACAACTAACGCTTGTTTATGGTCAACAGTATTCAATTTTACGTCCAATGGTATATTCTTTAGTTTTCATTATCGGTGATCTTATCTCAATTATTTTACAAGCCATTGGTGGTGCTGTTGCAGCTGGTTCGCTTGCAAGATTTGAGAAAACTACAAAGGGAGCTCATATCATGATCGGTGGTTTAGCTTTTCAAGTTTTCACCATTGGTGCTTTTCAAATATTGTGGTACTTATTTTTATGGAAAATTTACAAAGCTCAAAAGAAATATGGTGACTCTGAATTCAATCCAAATTTTGCTCATATAAGAGAACGTAAACTTCATGTTCCTTTTATAATAGCTGTTTCGATTGCAGTTGTTCTTGTTTTTGCGAGATCAGTTTACAGACTTATTGAATTGATTGAAGGTTATTCTTCTAAGTTAGCAGTTATTGAAATTTATTTCATGATTCTTGAGGGTTTATTGATTGCACTAGCTTCTTGTTTGATGACTGTTTTCCATCCTGGTATTGCATATGGCAGACGTTCACACTTATATATCGACAAGGGATTTAAGGCCCTTTTCTCTAAAAATCATGCTGTTGATCAAGTTGATGCTAAGTATAAATCAGACGAAGTTGTTGAAATAACTTATGAAGAAGAAGAGAATCATCAAGAGAAGGAACAAAAGGATCCTAAACCAAGGCAAATTTGTTAAATCTTATATTATTTTTTGTTATATTGAGTTATTAGGAATAATCGTTAGTTTTTGGAACTGAGAGACAATAATTGTTATTCAATGTTTATATTTTTTTTTTACTTTCAATAAGTTACTAACTTTAGTTTTTTATTTTCTTCTATCGGCATTTTAAACTTTTTTTTGCCTTCTTTTTACCTTATGTAACCCTCTTTTCAGCGTAATTTTCCTATTTTTGGTATTAATTACAGGCTTTTGCTAAGTGAAAAGATATGAGACATAACAAACCAATCGACTAAAGAAAAACCCTTTTGATGCAGAGTCTTATTCTGATATTGTCAACAAAACTCACGGTAAACTAAAATAGTAGAAATCAGTTATTTTATCTTTGTTAGAATCACTGAGCCTCTTGTTGAAAAAGGGTTAGTTGAGTAAGTTTAAAGATAAAGGCGGGTTTTAAGAAGTATTTCTTAATTTCACTTTAAATAGTTAGTTACCAGAAAAAAGAGAATAAAACAGGTTAGACAATACAAATATATTAATAAGAGTTTTTAATGATAGGATTACAGGTCAATTCCTAAACAATAGATATGTGATATTAGTATTACTTGTTAAAGACGAAACAAAAAAGTACTAACAGTAGTTTCCCCTTCGAGAATGTAATGAGCACAAAAATATTAATACAATAGCGCAACTGCATTATTTACCTTACGATTAAAAATGCATAACGACAACTTCGGCTTTTTTTGCATAGGTAATCAATGCAGCTCTAATAAAAAAAAAGGTGTAATTGAGAATACATATAAAATCATATTAAATAGAAAAAGTAGCAACAGTTACGCAGTACAGCAAAACATAATATTTATAGAAAAATGAAAAGCGCAACCAAATTACTGAATGGTTCGTAGCAGAACTGTTTTTGATTTAAATTAAATCACTGGAAATTTACGCATTTTCATAAACTCTTAAAAATAAAAAAACGGCAACGTTTCGGAAGAAAAGCTTCGCTAACTCCATGAGACGCTGATGTATACAAACTCCGATTGTTATCCTTAATTCAAAAGTAAGTAGGGCAGAATTATGGGGCTTAGCATGTTTTTACTCGGAGAACAAAGAAAGTTTCAACCCTTTCTGGCGTTTTGAAGCAGGGAAGGTTTGGGCAACTTTGTTTTTATGATGAGTCAAATAAATATTGGCCAATAATTTTGAAACAAGTTAAGATCCATAAACTATATCTTTTAATGCATATATATAATCATAACTTTTGTTTCTAAGTTGAAGCTTCACTTGTTCTGCTTAGTTGCAAAGAAATGTAGCTTAATCAAGTAACTTAGGCAACATATTAAAAAAACAATAAACTATTTAGATGGTCACCTAAAAAGCAAACAGTATATAATATAGCTATTTAAAATAGCTGGCTAATACTAATTATAATAAAGTGTTAAATCTTACGCTATCAGTTTAATACCCTTGTGAAACCCAAAAAAAGGCTTACATTTAAAAGTAAATATATAAAAGTTCTATCTTGCTTTTTATGTATAAACTTTAAGGGAATAGTTTTCCAGATAATTGAAAAAAAAACAGGAACTATCATAAAAATAAAGAACAAGAAGGTTTTTACGTGTAAAAGTTGAAACTACTTAAAAAAAAATTGTTAATTTATTTAAGCTGAAAAGATCTAAAAAAATAGATAACCACAAAAAAAGACGCCTTAAAGATAAAGATGAAAGAAAGGTTATTTTGAAAAAAGAATTCCATCAATCCAGATACAGTCACTTAACGAATCATAGAAAAAGGTCTGTTGGGGCTTAAAGGGCTTTTATTGAGAAAAAAATTATCAAATATCTTTAGTTAATCTTTTTTGGCCTAATTTTGGAGTCTAAGGCTTTTGGTAAAATTAAAGAATTGTATCTGTGAAAATTTAAATATAATAGATATCACAATGGAAAATATGAATATTACTTCACCGATAATTGTTCAAGTCAACAAAGATTGTTTTTTAATAAATTGATAATAAAATTAAGGGTTGCCGTAAAAGAAGTCATTCATCAATATTTGCGTCATTGAGAAAAGGAAAGTAACTTTTTTGATAAAAACTTCAATGTACCAGATTTGGATAAAATAGCATGTAAAAGTTTGCAAGACCTAAAATAAAAATGGATTGAACTTAGTAATACATCAATTGATCCTGTTCATAAAATTAAATACAAATAAATTGACCTATAATTAAGTATATATCATAAAACAAAAGCACTTTTAACAAATATGAAACCTAAATCATTAGATAAGACAAGTCACTTTTTTTTATCATAACATATTATAGTAAAATTACACTGTATAAAAAGTAAGCTAAATGATTCCTATTTTTTTTCATTAACTTAACCCATGCTATATTTTTTGGATACTAACAGATATCAAAAATTGGGAGAAAGTAGTGAAGTCTTAATTTATTGAAAATCCTAGGGCATAAATTAGCTACACTTTAAGAATCTAAAACGAAATGCGACTCTAAAAATTCATCATTGATAGGGCTTAAATAAGCAGTCATATATTCAATAACAGCTACCTTAATATCTTTAGTTTTATTATATATGATTCTAGGGTTTGTGTCATAAAATCACTTTTAGGAAACATAAGTCATTGCAAAACTAACACTTTTTTGAATTCCGATTAACCATTATGGTCTGGTTTTTTTAGAATGAGGTCAAGTATGTTCCAATGGCGACAGTTTCCCTTAAAAAAGGTACTACTAATAGTAAGGAAGGCGGGAAATTATATAATGGAAAAGATTTGAAAGATCATTAGCTGGTTAAACCATTTTGATTTTGGATATCTAAGTCAGAACCTTAACCAAGGCCTTAATAAAAGTAACTGATGATGTAGGTGGCTGGCAGAAAAAAATACTGACAATCTTATTTTTAAAAATTTTGTTATCCCAGTATTGTTTACTATATTATTTACTTTGTAAATTATCACTCAAATATTCATTCCGAAATTAATTAATTTCTTATTGTTAAAGAGAGTGGACTTAGGTGATAAGAGAAGATATAATTTCTGAGATAAAAAAATTAGGAATTAAGCTCATGTTCTTGCGGAGATAGGTTTTAAAGTTGGAATGTTTATGAAAGTAAAATAATGTGTCCACCACTGGTGTTAATTCCCAAAGTAGACTATAGCAAAGTGATATGACTAAAGATTGCGACTTGTTTGTATATGGCTAGTAATAAAAACATTTCCCTGTATATTAGAAGAAAGCGTCCATACTAAAGAAATATCATTGAAACAATTATGAAAAGTAAAGCAAAAGTCAATAATAAATTCACTAATATCGGACACAATTTTTCGAATATATAAAGTAATTAATTGTCTTTCTTTGTTTTTAATTTTTGTTGAAGTATTTCCACAGACAATACGTGTACAGCAAATGAATATGATTCTCGTAACCATATTTATAATTAGGACTAAGTATTAGAAAAATAACAGTTAAAAGTTACATACGTTAATTTCTATCAAGAAAGTTATTTAAATATATTAATAATCATTATGTAAAACATAATAATTATTCTTTTTACTTTTATTTCAATAAGCTCAAGCTTTAGCAGCCTTAATCGCTTTAACAGTTGGAGAAACTGTTTCAACATCTACAAACCATTTAGTAATGTTTGTGAATTGAGAAATACCGCCAAGCATAGAAGAGCAAAAACTTAGGATTGAATAACCTAATATATCAGCTGCGGTGAAAACATCGCCAACAAGGTAGTTGTTAGCAGACAAATGATTGTTGATAACAGTCAAGAAAGAAGTAAGTTTTTCTGTTTGAACTTTCTTTTCTTCGTCGGTTTTAGCGGTAAGCCATAGAGCAACAGCTGGAGCCAAAACATCAGTGTTAATGAACGATAACCATTGGAGAACTGATGCTTTTTCGGTAACAGTCTTACCACCCAAGTCTGATTTTGCTAGTTCAGCAAAATACAGAATAATAGCAATAGTTTCGGTTAACTTAAATCCATCAGTACCAATAAAAGCTGGTGCTTTGCGTAATGGAAATTCAGCTGCAAATTTAGCATTTTCAGCAATATCTTCAACTTTAATATCTAACTTTAGTTCCTTGAGAAAAGCAACAAACCAGTTTGATCTTGGGGAAAGAGAGAAGGTGTATACAGTACCGAGAGACATTTTATTGGCTTATTAACGATAATGAAAAAAATTGTCTTAAAACAAATAAATAAGAAAAGAACGACAAGAAAGTAAATATATCATCCTTTTATACTGTCTGCTATTGATTACTAATCGTAACTTTATTTTTAGCGCAAATTACAGAACCTTCAAAGCCATTATTCGGCACGCATAAAATGCTTTGATGCATATACTGAACATTTGAAAAAAAAAAAGAAACAGTTTTTTAAGCAACGAATCTCGTAAAATATGATACATATTCATATGTCCAAAAGTATTGCTACTATTTTATTATTTCTTTTGAAGTATGTAGTCCAGAACTTTCAGGCTGAGTTTTATCTAATTTTAACATTTTTTGTTAAAATAAAAATTAACATGTTTTATTTCGTTATTCCGAATATGCATCGTAAAACATTTATCATTAAATTAAATTGCATATCAATTTTTATAAAAAATTTCTGATAAGATGTAATCTAATTCGAAATGACAAAGTTTTTCAAAGAATTATGAAAGTCTCTTAACATGTTTACACTGCGTTTTCCCATAAAAAAAAAGTTCCATTAAATACCTGAAAACCCGCTTTTTTAAAACTTAAAAAAAAATTGCCTTTCATATTACCAACTTTGTGTTAATTTTCTTGGACTGATACTATTCTTCTATTATTTTAATATTGAAAATTTTTTATATTTGAAGTTGACCTAGTTAAGAGTCAAATTTATCTTATGCTTGTAATAAGTATGATTATTTTTTAGCTGTCAGACATTGAATAAGCCTCTTCTTAATATTCTGGTCAAGCTATTGAATCAAAGAAACGTTTGTAAAGAAAATGTTAGAAAAATAAGAGTTTGAAAAATAAGAGTGAAAAATTAGTAAGGAAATTTAATACATTTGAGCCCTTAGTTAAGCTCAGCAAACGCTGTTTCTTGTAGATTAAAAACCTAGTAAGTGAATACATACATTAACAATAACTAGAAATAACTAAACAATTTTTTTTTACTGACAATAGTATTAGTGTGGAATTAAAACTTAAGCGGGGTCTAAAATCTGATGTAAAGAAAATGTATCTGTTAGGAGAGTTTATTTGAAAAATGTTTACAAAACAAAACCAGGCGTATCAATCTAGTTTCACTATAATATAAAAAGCACCGCTTCTCCTTCAACTTTTAAAATGTGTATAACTTTCTATAATGAAAATAGGCTATTATTTGGTTTGCTTTTTGTCAAAATTGAGCTTAATCCTCTTCGAAGAAAGAGAATGATTTACTTTACAATCGCATGTATGCTGATAAAAATAATTTATTCTCTTTCTCAACGTATTCTTTCTTTATCCAATAGTGTTTTTTGCCAATCCTTAATTTGCTTTGCTGAAACCCAAACATATTTGATTTAATATAATATTGCGGTATTTTTGACTTTTTAATTCTTCTATTGTCAATAAAGCACTATATTAATTTGGAGGCTTATTAAAAAATTACCGAACAAATAGCCATATTTCACACAAAAATAAAAACATAAGAAGTAAATTAAATTGACATAGCTAATTGAAAAGTTATTTATAGTATATAAACTTGTTTGTTTTTGTGCAAGTTATAAAATTTTATTTAGGTTATTTTTTTATTTAGGTTATAAATTGTAAACATTAAAATAGAAAATGTACCTATTTTAAAACTATTATATGAATTTTCTTTCAAGAAACACCAAGTAGGTTAGGTAACTGAAGTCTAAACCCCTTGAAAAATGTTAATTTTAAAAACATGCAACACAACTGCCAAAAAATAATAGCTTTATTAATTGAATAAGTGGTTACTAAATTAAAATATTATAACATTTCCGGTATTTCTATTAACGTTGCCGTTACTTAATACAAATTATAGTCTCATGCAAAAATATTTATAGAGCATTGAGAATCTTACTGTAAAATAGATGATTTACTTGGAAATTAAAAAAATCATCAGCATCTCGGATAGAAAGCAACTAAACTACTAAAAGGGGGAGGGGTAGTTAACCATTTAGTGCATTCACAATAACAAAAGTAATAGCTGCATTAACTTTATTTGTTGCTAATTCTATTTCATTGACTTCACAAGCTACAACGGTAACATCAACGTCAACTGCTCATCAGTATTATAACGGACGTGTCTTCTCTTTGGGCTGTATTGCAGTGTTTATTGCTGCATTTTTACTCATTATTATTGCACAAACCGTTTTAGGTATAATATATGTTCAATGGTGGTTTTTGGGATGTTGATTTTGCTGATATTATTCCTATATTTTTCCGGGTAGCAGGTGGTGATGTTACTTCAACTACAGAAGGAGATGTTGGATCACATATAATGCTTGCTGGTTTGAATTTTCAATAGTTTTTATGGCAATCTTTCAAGGTCTCTGGTACATATTTATTTTTAGATTTTACAAAATATCCAAGTTAGACGGCGATCACTACTTCAATTTAAAATATTTACATATTAGAGAAAAAAGTCGGTTACATTTGTTTATCTTTGCTACAAGTGTTACAATTTTACTAATTTTTGTTAGATGTACTTATAGAGTTGTCGAGTTTATTCAAGGTTGGTATTATAAATTGGCTAATAATGAAACACTTGTGCTTACCTTAAATGGATTATATGTTTGGTAATCATCTATTATCGCTTGCGGTAAAGGTGTCAACTTAGAACTTGAAAATTCAAAGAAAAGAATCCAGAAAAATAATAAAGACGAAGAAAGTGTCGTCGAGCATATAATTTTAGAAAACCCCTTTTTGAGTACTGTTGAATACAATAGTTTCAAAGATAAGATAAGTATATTCAAATAATAGTTGAATATATTTGCTTTATATATCACTATAAATTTAATTGCTCAAAGTTTATACATAACTTAAACTTTTTTTATTTTTATCGTTATAAAAGACCAACATTAAGTATATATATATGTACTATTTGGCTATATTGAGTTATGTTTTTTCTAATAAACATGTTAAACAACTTAAATATTCTTTTACTATTACATGAAAACAAAACGGTTAAAAAATGTTTCTGCTAACTAGTAAAATGAGGTCTAACTAAAATTCGCAAAAAGCATAGTAAAAATATTTGAAGATTTTTTTTTTTTTTTTTGATCAGAACTAACTAACTTGGTCTTGCTAGTTTTCCTATAACTCATTTTCCGCACAAACTTTTTTTATAAGTAATGATATAAAACGAATGGACCGTAATTACCTTTTCCAAATAAGTAATTGAAAATTATATTGATATTTATAGTTAAATGCAAGTCACTATTGTCTTAATTGTTAGATTGTTCTTTAGCGTTAAATATATTGTGTTTTTCTTAGGGTAATGGACAACGTTAATATAAAAGATTTCTACTAAAAGATTGCTTCTCCGAAATTTGTTTGCGTTGCGCATTGGATATTTTTATGCAAGACGGATTATTTTGAGAAGATGCCAAGGCGTTGACATTCAAAAAAATTAACGAGCATTGCTGGTCATTGAATCCTTCAGCTTTAGTTATCTGCAATCTACAATTTTGCATACTTTCTTAAAAAATTGGTATTTCATATACTCTATTGGTTTTAGTTTATTTAAATTTAACCATATATGAAATATTCTTCTCTACTAATAATATATACATATATTTTTTAAGTTACAACCATCTTTAACACATCAATAATTATTTCTTAAGCTACACTTTATTTAATCTTTTAATTTCTTCTTATAGACACTTGAAATTTTTAATTTGTAATTAGCATTCAAGAACGGTTTATTATAAATAATAAAATAATTTTTCTATTAACTGTTGCAACAAATTATTTGCTAAGTCAAATTCTTAAGTATACTAGTTTTGCAAGTTTGCTTAAAAGTTTTCACCCTGAACAAATTATATATGTTTTCAAATAAAAAATATTTTCTTCCTCTTATAATGATTAGATTGTTTGCCTTTGCACAATAATACTTTTGTTTAATATATAAGTAGTTTTTTATCTTAAACTATGTTCTGAATACTTAAAATAATATAAAAGAAGTATATCGTAAACGGTAAAATAAAAGCCTTTTCTATACAAAATATAAATTAAAATATGAAACATAGAATGTGTTTCTAAATTATTAGATTGTTTATGTGAAATTTAATACAGTAAATAAAGCAATTCTATAGGATACAACTTCGAATTTGGTACTAATGCAATAACGATAATGTGAATTGGTTCTTAAAGTCTATTTTAGTTATGAGCATATCTGTCTGATAAGATATGTTATTGTTTAATCTTAAATATGGTATTCTGATCTGTATTGGTTTAGCTTAGCTGATAAATTCTAATCTAGACATTGATTAAAGATATATTAAAGTTTATCTTGTGCTTGTGTTGTTTAATTCATATTTACAGATATATTTCAATCTATAATTTTACATTAACTATTTACTACTTTGCAAGTATTGCAAGATTTAGGGTAGGTGTTTACGTTAATTCATCAGAATATACAGTGTTACTTTGAAATATTGGCAATGTGTTTTAAACAATATTAGTTGGACTGTCATATATTATAACACAGATCAAATATAATATATCAAACCTAATATTTGTTATAAAATTTAAAAAAGCAGACCGTTTGGTTTGTTAAAGAATACACTTAATATAGCAAATATAGTAAACCGATATTAAAAGCTAAATATTAACCAATATTTAGATTCGATGTTAACCAAAAAACATAAAATATAAATATATTTGGTTTTTTTTATTAAAATATTAAATTAAGTAATATTTTATTCTTAAACTATGTAACACGTATGTTATAGCAACAAAATTATATGCAATAACGCTGAGCAGCAACTTTTTTTCACATAGAATATTTAGAAACGCGTCAATATGATCTAGCACAATTAAGTACATTTAACTTCTTTAATTGTGGTATTAAACGATATTCTAAATACTCGACTAACAGTTATTTTTATATAATGATGTTATCTTATAAAAAGGCATTTTCTATTGAAAGTGAAAGAACATTAGTCAGTGTTTCTAAGCAGATAAAGGCACAAGTATCAGATACGATACCGATTGCTATAGGCAATTCAGTGTCCTCAGACGCTCCTTCATTTACTGTAAAGGACGTTATGAAAGCTATCTCAGTATTTAGTCATTCAACGAAAAGTGGAAACGCTATTGACAAGTATATCAAAGAATTAGCAATTATAATAAACAATGATCCAAATAATACTATTTTACCAGCTAAATTTATAAAGTCAACTGGAATAACTCCTTATGAAAGAGAATGTGAAATAAATAAAGCATCAATATTTCAAAAAACTAAGAGAATTAATGTTACCAGCATTTCTATGAACAAGAAGTATTGTGAGTTAAAAAAAATGTACCAATTATATGCAAAGATGCCACCAGAAGTAAACAAGTATATGAAATTTGGAACTGAAAAGCATAGACTTAAAGAATTAGAGGTTCACAAACCAATTTTAGTTGATTTAATTGATGATGTGGCAGCAAATACTTTGGCGTTCGAGCTTGATTTAGATGAAAGTATACTTAATTTAACAGATGGTGTTATTGTAGATGAAGATATTGAAGTGGCATTTGATAATGAAGATAGAAAATTAGATAATTTGAATGAGAAAGTTGAGGAAAATGACTCCAGAATGGATCAAGAAAAAGTTAAATTGTCTGATATGCGTGGAATATCGGAACCTATTATCAAGCAACAATTAACAACCGATACAAATACATTTTGTCAGTCAGCTTCTAAAACCTCTAATAATACTTTGATTACAGAAACTAAAGCTAAAGATATTAATTCTGTTAAAGATGTACAGATAGATTCAAATAATGATGAAGATATAATCGAAAAAAATACAATAAAAGACTCAGTTGATTCTGGCTTTGATATAGTTACTAGTACACATCAATATATTCATGTTGAAAATTTAGAACAAATTAAAGGAGAGGCTGATCAATTTTCAATTTCTTTACAAGTTTTATTTGGAAGACTGACAAAATTATTCTCTGAAGGAGTTTCTAGAGAAATTAGGGTTATTGGTCATTATGATACAAAGAATTTTCAGTTATTGGAAAGAAGTGAACAATTTGATAACAACCCGCAAAATTTTATAACTTTAAGTGGTATTATTGATCAACTTGAGTTGAAATCTAAAAATTTTGGAGCAGTTGAAGAGTATAAAAAGGACATTTCGAGTGTTTTGAATGTGTGTAATTTTAATAAATGGTTTTCGTGTGTTAATGAAAATTATGGATATTGGAGTGATGAGATAAATGTTGGTATTAGAGAGTTAAAGACTAGAAACAGATCATTCATTACTCAAGATGTCATAGTGACTGCCAATGATCAAGTTTCAACATATTATAAATTGCTTTCACTCTTATCAAATGATAATCAACTAAATTTTAATTCCTGGAAGATGACATGTTTAAAAAGAGGAATTGATCCAGAGGCTCCTTTATCCTATGATTTAATCAAAATATTTTCTACTGGGAATAAATTTCTAGCTAATGACTTCCAAAATATGAAAAATGGCATTAATCTAGATTATGCTGATCTTGATTCTGATATTAAGTTGATTGAGTTGAGAAATGGTAAGTTCTATATGCCACAGATATCAACTGACATACCTCATATTTCTTCATTGGCTGGTAATTGGGAAAGAACTCCAACCATGTGCCATGTTATTGCTAGATTAGTTCAAACAATGTCTATTATGAAGGGAAAAATTTCAAAGACATTACTCATTGATTTTTCAATTCAGCAAGATAATTCTACCAAAGAAATTGTTAGGTACTACAAAAAAGAGTATGCTGATAAAGTAATTAGTCAAGGTATGAATTTATGGATGGGAAGAAGAGAAGCAACCCACACAACAGATAGTAAGGTCTGTGCTAGATGCACATTCAAAAATAACTGTCAAACAGGTCAGAGACTGTTACAATTCACATAAAGCATTGTGTTTTCGACTGAAAGGCATCTAATAATGCACTTGATATAAAAATAAAGATAATTGTTTTAAAATAAAACATTACAAAATAAAAATTAAAAATTTAAAAAAAATATGAAATTATAAAAGGCAACAAACATACATTCAACAGAAAAAAATAACAAACAAATAAATAGGTTGGAACAGAAAATTTTATTTATAAGAATGTCATTAATAATTAGCATTGGATAGTAAGTGGAACATTGAATACCTTTTTAAATTCCAAAATTAATTTAACAAACAAAAAAAAATAGAATAATGATGAAAAAAAAAATTTCTCTTTTTGTGATCTCTCTCTCTCTTTCTCTCTCATCTCTTATTCTTTTGTTTAGTAATATTTCTAAAGAGTTGATTAACAAAAATCACCCTTAAGAAGTTCATAGAAGCATAAATGCACCAATAATAACAGTGACCAACGACCCACCAGCAGTAAGTTTAAAAGCACCAGCATCGTAGATAGCAAAATCAGTTGAAGTTGGAGCAGCAGTTGAGACACTGGAGGTTACCGGAGTAGTTGAGACTTCAACAGAAGACTCTGCAGTTGGAACATAGTAATCTTCTGATAAAGTCTTAGCAGTCTCAGTCAAGGTAATACGGTTAGTAGCAGTCAAAGTAGTATCTTTTTCAGAAGAAGTCAAAACGATCTGTGTGCCTGGTGCTTCAGTAGTGGAAACCTTTTCAGAAGTAGAAGTAGTTTGCGCAGCTGGTGCTTCAGTAGTAGAAACATTTTCAGAAGTAGAAGTAGTTTGCGCAGTTGGTGCTTCAGTAGTAGAAACATTTTCAGAAGTAGAAGTAGTTTGCGCACCTGGTGCTTCTGTACTAACAATTTCTTCAGTAATAGAAGTAGAGACACCACCAGCAATTGATGTTTTTGTCTTGGTTTGATTTTCATCAGAAATAGGACAAGTTGTAGTGTAAATAGTAGTAACATCGTCAATAACGGTGGTAACTTCAGATACAGCAGCTTCTTCAACGTATGTGGAGCACTTGTGGTCAGCACAACTAGTAATAGTTTTAGAAATAGTTGATAAAACGGTATGAGTAGCTCCGGCATCTTGACTTTCAGTGGAAAGTGGACAGGTGGTGGTGTAAATACTAGTAACATCACCAATAATAGTAGTAACAACAGAAACGTTAGGTTCAACAAATGTGGAACATTCATTGTCAGAACAACTGGTGATAGTTCTATAATTAGTGTTGAAAACAGTAGCAGTGGAAGTGGTAACAGTCTTAGTCGTTGAAGTAGGAGTAGTAGTAATAACAACAGTATCATTAGCATTAAGGCTTTGAGAACTATTAGCAATAGTACTAGAGACTGCAACTGAAGCAACAACAGTAGCACTAGAGGTCAAAGCATTGCTTGCAGAAACAACTGCAGAACTGGTTGGGTTAGTGACATTTGGATTGTCAAGTGTTAAATTAACAGTAATAGGTAACAATTCTCTCTTAGCAATTCCAGAATCGGCCAAATTCATGTAAATAACAAATTCGGCGGAGTAAGAAGCAACAGAAGAATCAGAAATTTCACCAAAAACGACAACCTTAAACAAAGGATCGTTAGTCAAACCAACAAATTCCAAATTGTTATCGACAACAGAAAAGACAGAAGAGTCCAATTGAGCAAAGTCATTAACATCACCTGAGAATAGTTCCCAAGTGTTGGATTCTATGAATAAACCGTTAGAAGTTTCACCAAGTTCAACATTGAAGCCAATAGCGTTTTGATAAGAACCGACCGGAACAAAAATTTCAAAAGTTGGTTGGGCGTCAAAAGTAGGATTTGGTGCAAAAACTGCAGTGGCAGTATTAACAATTTCACCAGAGTGATAAGCAGCGTAAACAGGAACAGTATTAACCTGAGTAATAGACTCAGTAACAGTACAATCAGCAGCAGAGGCAACTGAGGCCCCTAATAAAAAGGTGGACAATGAGTTCAAACGCACCATCTGAATGAATAGAGAGAGATTCGAGAGTGAGGAGAGGATACCAAAGGAAAAGAGTATCACACCAGCGTGGCGAGAAAATAAGAGATGGCTGATGGCTCCCTTTTATACTTAAAAAAAAATAAACTAAAAAAATTTTCAAATGGGTCTATGCTCAGCACCCAAAAGTAAAATAGTAAATGGAATGTTCGGTGAGGTTAACGTGCAAAGATATCTTCACCTTCAAAATCATCTTCAAACCCATCATCGTCATATACATCATCATCGTCAGAGTCGCCTATAATTTCATCATCATCGTCTTCAGAGTCTTCGTCATTATTTCCATATAAATCCTCCATTCCATCATCACCGTAGTTCAAATGGATGTTCTTGAGAGTCTCACCCTTTATATCCACGTTTGTACCGACAACATATGATCCTTCAAGATTACAATTAACCAACTTACATTTGGATTCCATTCTAACTTTACGACCAATAATACAATTTTCTAATTGAACATCCTCACCAAGAACAATATCATCCAGTAGAACACAGTTGGAAATACGACATTTCTTTCCAATGACACAATTATTACCAATAACACTCTTTTTAACACTGGTTTTTTCACCCAAAATAACATTTTCACCTAATAATGAATCATTACCAACAGTGGCAGCATTCTTTTCCTTTGGAGCCGCAGGTTTTGATTGAGTTCTGGCTTTGTTTTGCAATATATGTCTATTTGCTTCCATATACATGGCAAGATTATTACAACGAACAAACATAGCTTTTTCGGGTAATGCAAACATACCAATAGTGGATTTTGAATTTGAATGTTTCCAAGATCTTCTAGCAAGATCTCTTTTAATTTTAGTAACAGATCTGTTCATTTGAATCTCATTAGAAATCTTTCTTAATTTAGAACTTACAAAAAAAATGAATGAATCTAATAATTTTGTTGAAACATTAGTGCTTGGATAACGCCAGAGTAATTGAGTTCTGATTTTTAAGAACTTATCAAATGTAACAAAATCCTTTGAATACATATCTAATAAGACATTATTATCATCATCATGCTTTGAATATAGTGTATAATTTGATTTTAATTGTTTTTTATCAATATTTTCAAAGATGTTGTTATAGAAAACAGACATTCCAATATTTTCATCACTGTGTTGACGATACATTTCAATTAACACTTGTGGTGGAACATCAGTAATAAAGTCACACGGTAAGACAACATAATTTTCATCACCGTGTTCCTCTGTTGGAAAATGTTGTGCAATTGCAGCACCTGTTGATGCCATATCAAATGGAATAAGTTTAATAGGGGAGGTATCCTTTAGTTCAACATCTCTTTTAGCTTCATAATTTTTAATAGCTTCACCAATACTACGTTCTGTTTTAATATCACAAACTATATTAATTGATTTAAAAGGTGCTTCATCACACCATGCTAAAACGTATTCAACCATAGGTCTATTAGCAATTGGTAAAAGAGCCTTCGCTGAAGAAAACTCATTATCCGTAGTCAAAGGATCTAGCTTGTGGCCTTTTCCACAAAAAATGATTGCATTGAATTCCATTATTTAAGCTATTCAAATGCTTTGTATTGAATAGTGTTTTAAACTTTTTTTATTCAATTTCAAGTTGATTTCAAGTTGAATATTTTAAAAAATTTTTTTCTTCTGTACTTTATTTGAAAATGAGAAAGTTTAAGTTTTTTTTCTCATAAATTTGCCACTTTGCTCTTTTAAAGAACATTAATATATTAAGTTCAATTGACGATGAGTGACGAACAGGATCCACTTTTAAGTGCTTTTAATGAAGAAAGTGGTGCATCAGAAACTACTGGAGAAGTTCCAACAGCAGGATCAGAAGCCCATAGCCCAAATATCGCAACCTCTGCTAATGATCATGAAGATGATGTTGAAATGGCTACACCAATAACAGAACCCGTTGATCTTGAGGCTGTTCAACGAGAAGAAGCATTGAGTGCATTAAGAAATAAACTTGTTGATCATTTACATTACGAAGCTAAGCTTAAAGATATGAGAAAGAGTTTAATTTCTCTTGATAAGGATTTTGAAAAGACAGAAGATGATATTAAGGCGCTTCAATCTATTGGGCAAATCATTGGGGAAGTTTTAAAACAATTGGATAGTGAAAGGTTTATTGTCAAGGCTTCTAGTGGACCAAGATACATTGTTGGATGCCGTTCAACTATTAATAGAGAAAAGCTTATTAAAGGTGTTCGTGTAGCACTTGATATGACAACATTAACAATTATGAGAATTTTACCAAGAGAAGTGGATCCAAGTGTTTATAGTATGACAACATTTGAACCTGGAGAAATTTCCTTTGGTGGTATTGGTGGTTTAAATGAACAAGTTCGTGAATTACGTGAAGTTATTGAATTACCATTAAAGAATCCTGAACTATTTCAAAGAGTTGGTATAAAACAACCAAAGGGTGTATTGTTATATGGACCACCGGGTACCGGTAAGACACTTTTAGCTAAGGCCGCTGCAGCAACCATCGGAGCAAATTTCATTTTTTCACCTGCTTCAGGTATTGTTGATAAATATATTGGTGAATCAGCAAGATTGGTTAGAGAAATGTTTAGTTATGCCAAAGAACATGAACCTTGTATTATTTTTATGGATGAAATTGATGCCATTGGAGGCCGTAGATTTTCTGAGGGTACCTCAGCTGATCGTGAAATTCAAAGAACATTAATGGAATTGTTGAATCAAATGGATGGTTTTGATTCACTTGGACAAACAAAAATTATCATGGCTACTAATAGACCTGATACCTTAGATCCTGCCTTATTGAGACCTGGTAGATTAGATAGAAAAATCGAAATTCCATTACCAAATGAAAGTGGCCGATTAGAAATTTTCAAGATTCATATTTTAAAAGTTCAAAAGCAAGGAGAAATTGATTTTGAATCATTAGTTAAAATGTCTGATGGGTTTAATGGTGCAGATATTAGAAACGTTATTACAGAAGCTGGTTTCTTTGCAATTAGAGAAGATAGAGATTATATTATTCAAAGTGATCTCTTAAAGGCTGTTAGAAAAATGAATGATAATAAGAAGCTAGAAGGTAGACTGGATTACGAAAAGCTTTAAGATCTTATATTTGAAATATTAATGATAATAATAATAATAAATCGTTATTGGATGTTAAAAATATATCTATATACATGACAACACTAACAATAGTATGATTTTATATAATTTAAGTAAAATATTGAAAAAAATAAGACTAATACATTTTTTTTTTGTTATTAACTTAACTATTTATTTAATCTTCTTGCTTTATATTTAGCTTGAATGGAAAACTTAATTTTATTCATCTCTTGATTTTCAGCAACTTTAGCATCTCTTAACTTTTGTTGTTGTTCCTTGAAAGCGTCCCTTGGATCTTTATATGCAGGATCTAATTTTTGAATAAATTTAGCATAATGAGGATTTTCAATATTGTTTAAGAATTCAGCAACCCTTGAACCAACCAAATCAATGGTTTCGTTTGATGGTTCAGTTGGTAAAGATTCCTTGATTAATCTTCTTTCTTCAATACCAGCAAGTTTCTCTGAAGACAATGGCATCTCTGGGCCCTTTAATTTTTTAATTTCAGATTTAGTGAAAATTCTTTCACCCCATTTATAAGGTCTCTTCATTAAAGGATGTCTTAATGATTGTATAAGATCTTCTGGTGTGGTTGCATCACCAGCTAAAGAAGTTGGAAAATAAGTTCTTTCGTGGGCGAGCTCTTCAGCTGTTGAATATTGACAATCTTCAACTGGTTCAGGTCTTGGCCATGGAATTGTAATATGTTCATTATATTTTATTCTTCTAATTGGCATCATCTTTTTATAATCTGAGTCCCATTCTTCACCTTTGAAAACAACATCATCAGCAGCTATTTGTCTTTTTGAACCGTTCTCTTCTTCGATTGTAACTACAATTTTCAAATCTTTTGGTGTGAATGCCATCGGATAATCAATAACATGAGAAGTCTGACCTTGTGACCACCAGTTCTTTGGTACAACAACTTTTCTTGAACTATGAACTTGTAAAAACACTCTATTGGTTTCTGATTGCAAATAAACAACTTCAGAAACTGAACCTTTATGTTGACCTTTTGTAATTAAAACTTTGTCACCAACTTGCATCTTCCATTCTTCTGGTCTAGTAAATCTATCTGTACGTCTAACTTGTGGAGCATTGGTTCTTTGAAATTCTGGTTGTGATTTTCTCTGCATCCTATCAAAATGTTTACGTGAAAAGTTAGGAAGATGATCGGTTGTTCCTGGATATCTTTTAGAAAAGACTTTTGAAGCTAAACTTGACGACATGCTTGCTTTTAATATTGTATTAAGAAAAGAATAAACCAATCTAATTAAAATTCTTCAATATTTTTCTCTCTCTACTTCAAAGCGCTGAAAAAAAAAGCTCAACTTTTTTCTTATATTATTGGAAGTAAAAAATTTTAAAAACTGAAAATAAATTCGCGAATGTTTTTCTCCATTTTTAAAAAAACTCCCATATTACGTAATATACATTTATGTTTTGCTCAGCAATTTATATTACGTAATCCCGGCGCAATTTCCAAACAACACAATTGCGCCGAGGGCTCAGCGCTGAGCGTTTCCTTGCCCTTGAAAAAGGGGAATTGATCCAGCAGTATAAAAGGGGCGATGCAACCCGCCCATTACGGCAAATAATGAAGCAACAGATAGAAGCCTTGTTGTTATCAGTTTTTTTTTACAGAGCAAGGAGTTTAGCAATTAAATGACATCCAAAGTTGAAGTTAAGACAGCAAGTCACATTAGAAACTACCCAGTGGTTTCTGAACCTATTTCGTTGGTTTTGAGTTTATCTGTTGGAAAATGGGCCCATTCCCAGGCCTCAAAGGCATCGCAGATGATATTATCCTATTTATCATCATTTTCATTGATCGTTCAATATTGGAACTATGTTGATGCGTATTTAGACGGTTGGTTGGTATATTTTGATGATCGTTTTCCAGTTATTGCACAGTTTAGTTTTGTTGCAGTTTGGAGATATTTTGTGAAGACATTAAGTGAATTGAATGAGCGTGTTTTGAGCCAATTTAATTCAACTTATAAAGCAATTCATGACCAATCTTTAAGTTATCTTAAAGTTTTTGACCCAGTTCTTAAATTATCTAACGATTATTATGAATATGTTTTGAACTTGGTTCTTCCATACACTGAACAAATAAGTAAGGAAGCCACAGTTGTTCAAAAGACATTTGAATCGGAATATCATAGAGCTTTACAATTGTGGGTCGATACTTATAAGAGAATCCAAAGTGTTGCATCAAAGGTTTCAGATATTCCAACACATGTTTCCGAAGTGTATAATGAGGAATCAAAAGAGACAAAGACTACTGCTGAAGCTGTTACAAAGACAACTCAAAAGTTAACTTCTGAAGCCTATGATACAATTAAACCGACCATTGAAAAACTAGTTGGTGCTTCTTCTTCTTCTCCTTCCTTTTCTAACAAAGCACCTGGGGATGCTGTTGATGCAACGATCACTACACTTGATGCGTTCAAAGCAGAAGCAACTACTGCCATTGCAACTGCAACAGGTGTAGAAGTTCATTAAACTTATTTTAATATATTAAATATCTGATTATTCTATTCACACTACACATTCAATTCTTTTTTTTTTAAATATTATTTCCTTGTTTTTGTCTGTCTGTCTCTTTGTTACAAATTTTTTCTTTTCTACTTTATTGTGGTCTTTGCTCTACGTATGCCATTATTCAACACCTAACTGGTTTAGCCCTCCCTTGTTTGTTCTTTTCTGTTTTAATTTCATTTTTAATTTCATTTTATTTTCTAATTACGTAACCACAGACCTTTCCCCTTTGAAACTCCGTTTTCGTCGGCGCCGTAGATAAAAAATATATTAGAAAAACACTAAGTGAAAGATGCGTTAGTATTGAGCCTACATTTCCTTTCAGTATATTAGCATTAGAGTAATGAGTACGGATGTTCTGAACTTATTAAACAGGCCCGGTGGTTTATCAAATGTAGATGATTCAACTAGAATTGCTATTTTGAAACATATTGAACAAATCACTAAGGAAAATGAAGAACTAAAACACTTTACAAATTATAAAATAAAACGAAATAATGCATTTAGAGAAGCATTAAATGATATTGCTAATATTATTAACAATGTCACACAAGGTGATTTAAGTACACGATTTAAAATTGAATGTAAAGATAGTGAACTTGCCCCTGAAATTGTTAATGTTAAAAAAACTATTAATAGTATGGTTAATCAACTTGATTCATTTGCCTCAGGTACTACAGAACTTGCGACTCAAGTTGCTAATGGTAAATTAGGAGGTTGTGTTAAAGTCGACGGTGCTATTGGTATTTGGAAAGACTTAATTTTCAATATTAATGCTATGGCTAGTAATTTAACAAATCAAGTCAGAGAAATCAGTATTGTTACTCAAGCTGTTGCAGCTGGTGATCTTTCACAAAAGATTGAAGTCGAAGCTCAAGGAGAAATTTTGGAACTTCAAAATACTATTAATAAAATGGTGGATCAACTTCAAACATTTGCTATTGAAGTTACTAGGGTGGCAAGAGAAACGGGTGTTGAAGGTAGATTAGGTGGACAAGCTGTTATTCCTAATGTTAGTGGTATTTGGTCAGAATTAACAGAAAATGTTAATGCCATGGCTTTTAATTTAACAACTCAGGTTAGAAATATTGCTAATGTTACAACAGCTGTTGCTAAAGGTGATCTATCTCAAAAGGTTACAGCTAATTGTCGTGGAGAAATTTTAGAGCTAAAAAATACTATTAATACCATGGTTGATAGGCTTACTTCCTTTGTGGAAGAAGTCAGAACCTTGGCAACTGATGTTGGTACAAAGGGTATTTTAGGTGGCCAAGCAAATGTCACTGATGTTGCAGGTGCTTGGAAAGAAGTTACAGAAAGGGTTAATCAAATGGCTAATAATTTAACTAATCAAGTTAGATCAATTGCAACCGTCACAACAGCCGTTGCTAGAGGTGATCTTTCACAAAAGATTGAAGTTGAAGCACAAGGTGAAATACTTCAATTAAAAGATACTATTAATACTATGGTTGATAGTTTGCAAGTTTTTACAAGGGAAGTTACCAAAGTTGCCAAAGATGTTGGTACAGATGGTAAATTAGGTGTTCAAGCAGAAAGTAATGATTTTAATGGATTATGGAAGGCCATCATCACTAACGTCAATACAATGGCATCAAATTTAACTTCACAAGTTAGAGCCTTTGCTCAAATTACGGCTGCTGCGACTGATGGTGATTTTACTAGTTTCATCACAGTTGAAGCTTCTGGTGAAATGGATGCTTTGAAAACTAAAATTAATAGAATGGTTTCAAACTTAAGAGATTCAATTCAAAAGAATGCGGCCGCTAGAGAAGCAGCAGAATCTGCTAATAAATCCAAGTCAGAGTTCTTAGCCAATACATCACATGAAATTAGAACTCCAATGAATGGTATTATTGGTATGACTCAATTAACATTAGAAACTGATTTAACTCAATATCAAAGAGAAATGTTAACAATTGTTCATAACTTGGCAAATTCTCTTTTAACTATCATTGATGATATTCTTGATATTTCCAAAATTGAAGCAAATAGAATGACTATTGAAAAAATTGATTTCTCTTTACGTGGTACAATTTTTGGAACTTTGAAAACACTTGCTGTTAAGGCTATTGAAAAACAATTAAATTTAACTTATGAAGTTGATCATACTTGTCCTGACCTGATGGTGGGAGATTCATTCAGATTAAGACAAATCATTTTAAATCTTATTGGAAATGCTATTAAATTTACTCAACAAGGTACTGTTAGTATTACTGTTACAAAAAAGAATGAAGTTTTAACACCTGAAGGTGAAGAAAAGCTTAAATTAGAATTTTGTGTTAGTGATACTGGTATTGGTATTCCTAAGGATAAACTTGATGTTATTTTTCAAAACTTTTGTCAAGCTGATGGTTCAACAACTAGAAATTTTGGAGGAACAGGTCTTGGATTATCAATTTCAAAACAGTTGATTCACTTATTAGGTGGGGAAATTTGGGTTAATTCATCTTTTGGAGAAGGTTCTCAATTTTATTTTACAGTTTTAGTTTCTCCAGCAAAGGTCACACTTGAGGAAGTTATGAGACCATTAAGACCATTTGTTGGTTATAAAATTTTAATTGTTTATGAAACTTCATCTATTGAAGCTATTAAACTACTTATTGAAAAACTTAAAGTTTTGCATTTTGCTCCAACTGCAATTCATGCAAAGGATATGGATGAAAGTCTTTTAACTAACGGCAATAATTATGACTTAATTGTAATTGATGCATTAGAAACTGGTTACACTTTGAGGCTACTTCCACAAGTAAAATATATTCCGCTTGTTTTATTTCATTCTTGTTTGCCAAACTTAAATATGCGAATTTGTATGGATTTAGGTATCTCTTCATATGGTAACATTCCATGTCCATTAACAGATTTAGGATCAATTTTATTACCAGCATTAGAAAATATTTCTATACCAACAGATAATGATGAATCAGTTTCTTACGATATTCTTTTGGCTGAGGATAATTTAGTTAACCAAAAACTAGCTGTTAAAATTTTAGAAAAACATGGTCATAATGTTGAAGTTGTTGAGAATGGTCAATTGGCTCTTGAATATTTCAAAAAAAATAGATATGATGTTGTTTTAATGGATGTTCAGATGCCAATAATGGGAGGATTTGAAGCCACTAATTTAATTAGAGAATGGGAAAAGAGAAAGTATGCAGACGCTGCATTTACTTTCAAAACACCAATTATAGCATTAACTGCACATGCAATGCTAGGTGACCGTGAAAAATGTCTGCAAGCTCAAATGGATGATTATTTATCAAAGCCTTTAAAACCTTCGTTGCTGCTACAAACAATTGGTAAATGTATTCATAGTTTGAATTTGTTAAAAGAAATTAGTGTCAAATCACCAAATGAAACTAGTTCGATTGATAGTAATCCATTTACAAAATACATTAAAGAGGAGTTAGAAAAAAGAAATAGCGATGAAAATGTTACAAAAGGAAATTAGACATAGATAAATTATTCATATTATGTACAACAAATTAACAAAAATATTATACTATTAAATAGTTTATGATAAATCAAATCCTGCTTTGGAATTGATTGATTGTAATAATTTTGTACGTAAAACCTCTTTATTTTGATAATCCGGTATTTTCAATAAATTCACACAAGTTGAAGCTGTTGGTAGTCTTATCAGATCGGATCTACCTGCATTCCTAATGCCAAATTTTGGTTGAAGTTCCTTAAATCCAAGTAATGGTTGCTTTGGACAAGAGGTAACAAACTTTAAAAATTTTCCTCTAGTTTCATTATCAAATTCCTTTAAAACAGAAAAGAGATCTATTACCGTTTGATCAGTAGCTAAAAATCCACCAAACTCAACATTATTAAATAAGTCATCGATATTTATTTCCTGTTCACCTCCTGAAATTAGCGTTTGAATTTCATATGAATCAAATAATGATATCCAATATGGCTTAATAATGCTAAATAATCCATCAAGAAATCCATTGACAAAAGAATTTGTTTGTTGATCAAGCTTGAATTTAGTTAGTGTTAAAACAAATTGAAGTTTATTCTTTACTGTAACAGAAACCTGACTGCCATTTGGTATTAAATTCACCTCGACATATTTAATTTCATTGTTATTATCATCGTCATAATAAAAATCAGTTACACTAAATGTTAAACCTAACTCATTCATAGTGGACTCATTTTCAATTGTTAATATATCATTTAAGCTTTTATATAGATCAATGTCATATTCTTTTAAGTCTTGAAACAATGTTCTACTTATATTTATGTTATTCTTTTGTCCAAGTAAATTTAATTTTTGGGAATTTTGACACCATTTTCTTAAGAAAAAATTAGCAAAAGTAATATCTACTAGTACATTTTCGTAAATGCATTTACCCATAACCTTTCCTAAAAACCGCATCATTTCAATATAAGTTTGATATTCATTGGATATTGGTTGATTTAGTTGATGCTTATGCTGTGCTTTAAAAAACATTTCATGATTACAATATAAAACATGATCAGTTCCTGTACTAAAAAATTGATAGTTCAAATTACTTTCTCTATTTTCTTGAGATGGTATAAAAGAACTTGTAATTATTGAAGTTAACAATTCTTTTGTTAATCCTCCTCCATCAATACCAACTTCTCTTTCGCCGAATTCATTGATAAATTGAACAGAAAATGGCCTTTGAAATTCAAAGCCTTTTAATGTTCCAAAACTTTTGAACGATTCCAAAAATATGCTATCTCTATGAACAACTCCTTCTATTGAGCTTGGAAACCAAGAATGAGTTTCATCATAGCCTTTTTTATAAGATTTAATAAATTCATGAAATAAATCTGCACGTAACTCAAATGGTAGCATAAATGGTACATAAGTTAATGCATAAAGAAAAGTAATTAAATTTTTTGACTTGTTTCTAACAATTGATAAATTAATACTAAAAAGGTCTGATTCTAAATGTTTACTTTCTTCTGAATTATTTAATTCTGTAATAATACTAGCTGCTGTAGAAATTGAGTCTAAAGTTGCAGTATAGCCTTTTAAATGCCAGAATTCTTTATTGAAGAGTTTTAGCTGATAAGATCTCAAGTGAATTGCATTTAACGTTTTCATTATTGATTTTAGTAAATTATAATAAACACTTCTTTCATATTGGTCGAGTATTGAGTTTTGAGTATCCAAATCATGGTTAACTATTGTTGCGGCCATAATATTCCTTAAAAAAGTTGTATGGTCGATGAAATTTTGCTTGGACAATTTTGATCGTTGGAAAATCAAAGCGTCCGAACTCAAATACATAATATTCCAAAGTAATTCGTTAAAAACAAAAATATTATACCAAAACAGCTTCTCATTTTCATTATTAAAAGACTTCAAAATATCTAGGTAAGAGACATTATTAGAAATATTTTTAAATAGAGAAGAAGAAAAGATACTTGACTGAGCTTCGAGAAGGAATTTTCCATCACTATCTGTTGTAATAATTGCTATAGTGAGACTAGATCCAAATGTTTGAAATTCACTCAATTCCATTATATGTGAGGCAAAATTGGTTAAGGAATAATAAAATATCATAAATATATCTTTATTAATAAACTTTGAATGCATTATGCTTTTAAAAAATGCAATATCACAAAAAGCTGTAAATTTTTTTATATCTAAATCCTTTATATCAGGTATTGCTAAAAGTAATGAGGAAAGACCTAATATATTAATATCATCAAATACTTGATTTATATCTAAATTGTTTTCAAATAATAGGCATGATAATATCCTTAAGGTTGACAGTTTTTCACTAACTGTTAATTCATTAATTTGGTTTTTCCCTTCATAAAGCTTTTTTAATATTAATTTTGCTATATCCATTGTCAAATTTTGATTTCTTATGTCGGTTATTAAGGTATTACTTGGAACAGAAATGAGTGGCAAAATTGATTTTAAACTTGTATTTGATACCACATGAGGAATTAAATTAAGGGCTGATAATGCATGGTGATCTAGATATATTCTTATCAACATTGATAGTAAAGAAGTTGTATCTTTATCGAATGAATTTATTAAAGATGTATTACTTTTCACGTCAATGTTAATAATATCAATTATAAGTCTAATCATTTCTAAAGATGGATTCGAACATCGATTCAGAATATTAAATGTGTTTATTATGGTTTTCAATACTACTGTTCTTTCATTCATCGATAGACTAGCAAAGTGTTCTTTTATCAATGTCAATTGATCTATTGATCTTACTAATGGCTGAACTAATACTAAATCATTGAAAAAAAGTGTAAATATATATATATTAACTCCATCCCAGTTTTCACTCAACATAAGATGCCATTTTCTAGCTATTAAAAATCTCCTTATATTACTCTGTATTTTAATGGCAGCATTATATTCTAATCTTTGTTTCTCTCTTTTTAACCTATCTTCTTGAACATTTTGTAAAAAGGAGTTTTTATTTTTGTTCATCAAGGAACGATTACCTAAATTGACTCTTCTCCTCGCTGTTGAGCCCGTGAAGTTCAACGACATGTTATCAGTAAAGTATTACTAAGTAATTGCCACTAATTACTTGTCAACTTTTATTTAAAATTTTGTTACAACTGTAGTGTGAGTTGCTTATGCAACATCACGTGACAAAAGCTATTTTAATTTTCTATAAAATTTGTAAAGCAACTCTGTCTTAACGTTATTAAAAATGTTTTGTCTTATATATAATGATGTAAAACACTTTAAAGATTGCCTATAATTTTCAAGTTTGTTTAATTAAGTTATTATTCAGCTTTAACTAAATTCCTTCAAATTCAAGCCTTTTTCCAAATATTTTTTTTGGTTAAGACAGTATTAGTATTCTTAACATTATAGATGTATATGCCTACAAGAAAGAAACTTGAAGGACTTTCTAATAAGAGATTTCAGAATTTTGAATTAGATCAGCAAATTAGAAACGCGTTTTATATAAAAAAAATTGAAACGCGTTTCACCTCTAAGTAACCATCTACTTGATTATTATATATCAAAAGTACATATAGAGATGTCTAAATCCATGGCTAAGAGGCACTTGTTGCTAGAAACGGATCAAGATACTGTGAAGAGAAAAAAGTGCCTGACTATAGAAGAAGTTTCAAGAGATGGATTCAAGATTCCATTAAAACAAGAAGATGTGAATACTAAGTCTATTCATCAAAAATTAAATTCAAAAGAACAAGAAAATGAACCATCAACGTTTGAGCAAGAACTTCTAACTATGACACAAAATCCAGATGTTATGGAAGAATCAAAATCATATGAAATGGGACAAAATTGGACCAGGCCACCAATTGGTGATGAGTTTTCAGCAGATTCATGTGATGTCGTTTTTCAGCAACTAGATGCTGAAGAATCAAATTTGACAAGGAAAGGGCATGAAGAAAGTTGTGTAAGATTTTTTGGTGTTACAGAAGAAGGACATTCAGTTCTTTGTAATGTTGTTGGATTTAAACATTACTTTTATGTTCCAGCACCAAGAGGATTTCCAGGAGATCCTGAAGAAATTGGATTTACAAAATATTTAATGGAACTTTATCCAAATATGATTGAAAGTGTGGAAATTTCATTAAAGGAATCAATTTGGGGCTATACTGGAGGCAAAAAAATACCATTTTTAAAAGTTATCGTTACAAATCCAAGATGGGCAGGTAAAATTCGAACTGGATTTGAAAGAGGTGAAGTTAACTTTAATAATTTGTTTAATCCTACAGGCACAACAACATTTGATAATATTCAATACCTTTTAAGAGTAATGGTTGATAGACAAATTACAGGTATGAGTTGGCTTACAGCACCAAAAGGTAAATATGAAATGGTTTCCAAAAAAGAAAAAGTTTCTAATTGTCAACTAGAAATTACATTAAACTATGAGAATTTAATAAGTCATAAACCAGAAGGTAAATTTTTAGAAAGTGCTCCACTAAGAATTTTATCATTTGATATTGAATGTGCAGGTAGACCAGGTATTTTTCCTGAAGCTGAACATGATAGTGTTATTCAAATCGCAAATGTTGTTTCCAAAGTTGGAGATTCAATTCCATTTATTCGTAATGTATTTACAGTTAAAAGCTGCGCAGCAATTGTTGGATCAGAGATTTATAGTTCAGAAACAGAAGAAGAGATGCTTATGAAATGGAAAGAGTTTGTTGTTAAATCAGATGCAGATGTTATTATTGGTTATAACATTGCCAACTTTGATTTACCATATTTAATCAATAGGGCCAGTGCACTTAAATTAGATAAATTTCCATATTTTGGACGTTTAATTTCAACAAAACAAGAAGTCAAAGATTCAGTTTTTAGTTCCAGAGCTTATGGTACAAGAGAATCTAAAGTTATTAATATTGAAGGTAGAATGCAATTGGATTTACTTCAATTTATTCAAAGGGAATTTAAACTAAGATCATACACACTGAATGCAGTTTCGTCTCATTTTTTAGGAGAACAAAAGGAAGATGTTCATCATTCTATCATTACAGACTTACAAAATGGTGATAGTGAAACACGTAGACGTTTAGCAGTTTATTGTTTAAAGGATGCTTATTTGCCATTAAGATTGATGGAAAAGTTAATGTGTTTGGTCAATTACACGGAAATGGCAAGAGTTACAGGTGTTCCATTTTCTTTTCTTTTGAGTAGAGGTCAACAAATTAAAGTTATTTCACAATTATTCAGGAAATGTTTGGATTTAAATATTGTTATTCCAAATATGAAGAGTGAAAATGTTAATGAAGAATATGAAGGTGCAACTGTTATTGAACCATCTAGAGGTTACTACGATGTTCCAATTGCAACATTAGATTTTGCTTCACTTTATCCATCTATTATGATGGCTCATAATTTATGTTATACTACATTACTCAACAAAAGAACCATTGATACCTTGGGGTTGAAAGAAGGTACAGATTATACAAAAACTCCTAATGGAGATTATTTTATTAATGATAGTATTAGGAAGGGTATTTTACCAACAATTTTACAAGAATTACTAGATGCTAGAAAACAAGCCAAGAAAGACATGAAAAACGAAACCGATCCGTTCAAAAAACAAGTTTTAAATGGTCGTCAATTGGCATTAAAAATTTCTGCAAATTCTGTGTATGGTTTTACTGGTGCAACTATTGGTAAATTACCATGTCTAGCAATTTCATCAAGTGTTACCGCTTTTGGTAGAGAAATGATTGAAGCAACAAAAAATGCAGTTCAAGAAAAGTACAGTATTAAGAATGGATTTCCATATGACTCTAAGGTTATTTATGGTGATACAGATTCAGTTATGGTTAGATTTGGATTTCAAGAGCTGGATAAATGTATGAAAATTGGAGAAGAAGCAGCAGCATATGTATCAACATTATTTAAAAATCCAATTAAACTAGAATTTGAAAAGGTTTATTTTCCATATTTGCTAATTAATAAAAAGAGATATGCAGGATTATACTGGACAAATCCGAACAAGTTTGATAAGATGGATACTAAAGGTATTGAAACTGTTAGAAGAGATAATTGTCGTTTAGTTCAAAATGTCATTACAAGAGTTTTAGAGTTAGTCTTAGAGGATAGGGATGTTAACGGCGCTGAAGAGTATGTTAAAAAGACTATTGCAGATTTACTTCAAAATAGAGTCGATTTATCACAATTGGTCATTTCAAAACAGTTAAGTAGACAAGATTATGCGAATAAGCAACCGCATGTTGAATTGGCAGAAAGAATGAGAAAGAGAGATCCTGGTTCAGCACCTAATGTTGGAGATAGAGTTGCATATGTAATTATAAAAACGGCATCGGGTGATAAAAATTATGAAAAATCAGAAGATCCTTTATTTGTGCTAGAGAATTCATTGCCAATTGATACAAAATATTATTTAGATAACCAATTAAGTGGGCCATTGACAAGAATTTTTGAACCGATATTAGGAGAAAAGAGAACAGGAGAACTTCTTCATGGTTCGCATACAAGAACTGTTAAAGTTTCAGGCGCAAAAACAGGAATGTTGATGAGATTTGCTAAGAAGGCTAATACATGTAAAAATTGTAAAACAACAATCAAAGATAATGAAACATTATGTTCTAACTGTAAGAACAAGAGTGGAGAGTTATATGGTGAAGCTTTGGCTCGTATGACTGTCATTGAAGAGCAGTTTGGCAAACTATGGACAGAATGTCAACGTTGTCAGGGATCATTACATCAAGAGGTTTTGTGCTCCAATAAAGATTGTCCTATTTTCTATATGAGAAAGAAGTGTCAAAAGGACGCTGTTCAACAAACAAGTGTTTTACAAAAATGGGATACTACATCCTGGTAAATGAAAGTATCTTTTCTATTTTATTTTATATATATAATTAATCTCTCTCCCTCCATCTTTACAATCATCTTCTAAAAATTACTCGTCCTGCTGAGCAGAATCGGACCAACGTAAAGTTTCAGCTATTAACAGCGAGTACAGAAACATAATACGACGGAATGGAAGGCGTCGGAGCTAAAGATAGAAACCAAAGGAACGTCCGGAATCTAAAGTAACTCAACGGACTTGCCATTTATACTCGGCATAGATTGGTGTGTCCTGTCGCTCGCCGTGGCCGAAGGTGCTAGTGCCATCCGAGAGGTGTTTCTCAGCTCATGGCGTTGAAGTTGCGGAAGATGTGAAAAGCGCTCGGGAAGTGCGGGGGGCCGTCTGTTTTCATATAAAAGGCAAACCGCGTCCCCCAGAAGAATTATGACACATGAGGCAAAAGGCTCATATGAAGAAGCAATAAAGGAAGAAACAAGAAATAAAAACAATGTATTTTACCAGGTTCCAATATACAGACACATATTCATTGGCAGCACGTGTAAAGACAAAACTTACAGACGAAGCAGTCAGAGCTAATGTGAATCTTCGTAAACTTGTTTGTCAGGCCAACCTTTTGGATACATTAATTAACTCACTAAATACAACATCAAACACAGTTAGTTTTGAGTCTATTAACAACAACTTGTTCTATACTTCGGATGATTCTGATTTTGATTCTGATAATTCAGATGATAGTGAATCGGATGCAGAATCTGACGTGGAATCAGATATATCAGTCGATGAAAATGAGACACTTTTGATGACAAATTCTAAGATCGAATATGCAGAAGAAAATGATCACTTTAATTATCTTTCAAATGCTTTACAAAAACTTAATATGCATGGATCTGACGATAACTATGACTATGTTGAAAACGTTGAAGAAATTCTTTCTTCTGAGTCAGACTCTGAAACAGAAGAAAAATTTAATATAATTAATTTTGAAGACGATTATGATGAAGAAGAGGAAGGATTATCGCTTTCTAAGATGGCCTCAAATGCAAGCCATATGTATCAACAATTCAGTACTAATGATTATAATGATGATAATCATTTCTTTCACGATGATAATGATACTCTAAATGAAAATAATAGCAGTTCAGAAGATTTACCATCACTTTCAAACTGTTCTTCTATTTCCTCTTTAGAAGAATGCCCAATATTGAAATCTAATGATTATCAACTTAATGACATCAAAAATACGAATACCAATACTACATCTACACAAACATACCTATTATTAAACTATTCTTAATGTCCTTTGCATTTTTACTCCACTTATGAAAAAAATAATAATGCTTTAACGAAAATACACACGACCCACTAAAATTAGTTCTTTTTTTTTTCTTTAATCTTTCTTTCTTTATGTACATGAGTTGTATTTCTCTTTTTTTTTTGCTTCGTTTTTTTATGATACACTCGGTTTGCTGGTTATTTGTATGATATAATAAAGGTGGCTTTGTTTCATACACTGTATAGTTCTTCTTTTAATTAATTAACTAATTTATTGTTAAACGAGCGATTTGTTTTTACTTGTTTTTTGATTTTGAAATTTGCTTCCGCCCGGATTAATTTAAATGCGGGGATAGGAGATAACGGCAATCTTTTCTTACTTCTCATCTCTCGGCTCTCGGATAAAAATACCTCATTTTTTGAGTCATTTTTTTCTAAAGGGGAAAGAAAGATTGCATAAATCAGTCAGGAGAGACAATCAATAGGTGCAATCTATAATAGAAATGAGATAATAAAATCATAAATTATCTCAATTTTTAATGATAAATTTTTATTCTTGGCGCATCTGATCTCCGTTTTAAACCAATAAAATGGTAACTTTATATGTAACCAGTTTTTGTTCAAAATTTTATAAAAATAGATTACAATCGATAAGCTAATGGCTCTTTGGAACTTGCTTTCTTTTCATTACTTTCAAATATAAAAATTCCTTTTTTTTTTGTGAAAATGAGAAGAATGTTGTGTTTTAGGTTTAATAAATAACAAACATGCAATAAAAAACATAATGAATAATAATACTATCTAATAATCTGTAGTATAACTTATTTTTTTTAAAAGCTATCAATACTATTATTGCCTCTAGTGTTTTAATATATTTATCTAGCTAAGTGGATTAATTTTGTTCTGGCCGTTCTTTAATAGTTAATAATTCTGTGTTGGATGCCAATACCAATGAAATATAAATATAAAACCATGGAAAAATAAAAATATTTTTAACTTTTCTATGCAACTATAATTATTTTTTTGATAATATCGTTGGTATAACTATAAACAAACTACATTTTCTGTTTACTACCGTTCATATAACTTTTTTTGTATAACAGCTAATCTTTATTAACAGAGTATTTTGGTATTAGATTATTTGATAATTTACTGAGATTTCTTATATTTTCTTCTTTTCAAAAATTAAATTTTTTGTACAATTTTTGAAGTTTTCTGGTAAATACTTACATTTTCAAAAATGTGAAGTTGTTAGTTGAAGACTATTATAAACTGTATAATTAAAGTATATCTAATATATTGATTTAATAACAAACCTATAAAGTTACTGAATTTTATTAAAGTAATCAACTTGTAAATTAAGACAACAAACACTCTCTGTCATAAGCAAAATTTTTGCTCAGCAATACTTTTTAACACCAACAACGTTTTCCAAAAAGTTAATAGTATGTTAAGATATGGCAGTTAAAAAAATTACATAAAAAAATAGCATAACAACCATTTTAAAGTTTTAAAAACTTCTAAGATAAAATTAATAATTTTAAAAGTCCTTAACTAGTTTAATTATCCAGATGTGTAAGTATCTTTAAATAATTTTAACACGAGACACTGTCCTTCACCTCCAATGGCTATTTTAATTTCATCATTAACAAACACCATATTCAGAGCATGTAAATTTTTCACATTTGTTTTGATATCTTTAATAAATTTTTTCCCGTAATCACTGTAAACTTTAACCATTCCATCTGCAAAACCAACTCCAATAATACCACAGTCCCTTTTATAATTATTATCCAAATTTTTTAAACTTGTTAAACATGATATCTCCCCCTCTTCAATCTTTACTTCATTAACTTTATCACCATTTATTGTCCATACAATTAGTTGGTTTACTTCATCCACCATATAAATATAATTATCCTCAAAATTAATATCATAATCTTTAATTGTATTTTTAACTTCAATTGATCTCATTTGATGAATATCATCTTTGTTAGATATTTTCCAAATTATTAACTGCTTTTTGCTTTCATTCATACTCACAATAACATCCTCTGCTTTCCAATACTTTATTTTAATTATTGGTTCACCTTCTCCTGTTCTTAAAGTTAAATACTCATTTAATAAAAGCATTCTATCCATGTTAATTCCTTTTTTAACCTTATTCTTAAATGAATAAAAAGCCCCCGATAAGTTGGCCATTTTCTTTTCATATAGTATCGTTTCTTTATGTGCATTAGTAACATGTTGAAAAATATCATGATTTACTTCAAACAATTTGATTATTCCATTATTGAACCCAATTACAAACCTTTTATTAGATATAATACAACAGCTTGTTATGGATCCATTTGACATTAAATCTTCAAATTGATATTTTGCATTAATAGAAATATTATTTGACCCTTTGACAATAAGCTTCATATCCAATAATTCACTCCTATTTAATATTTTAATATTCCAAGGTAAACAAATCCATTTATTATGATATTTATCATAAACTATTTCATCAATCTCAGAAAATAAACATTCAACTTCGCTTCTCTCATCTTTGCAATTTTCAGTGAAATAATCAATAATACTATCACTGTTAACTTTCTTGGCTGGATGTGGCTTGTGAAATATTTGTAAAGGCGTTTGTCCAAAATTATGAATTATTGATGTAACAACACCCCGTTCATGATCATCTGTAATACTCTCTAAATTAACATTCCCTGGATAGCTGAAATTGTGAAAAACATTGGTAGCGTTTATAGCTTCTTCTCCTTGTTGTTTATAGCCAAAGATCAAATCAATCCAATGATGCAAATTTTCACTAACATAATCACTTTCCAATGCTTCTCGCATTAAGTTCACAAACTTTACTGGATCATTATTTGCCCAAGGGGGCAAGTTAACATTATGAACTGTATTTCCATCTTGTGTTTGCCCTAAGTTATAGCTATTAGAGTTTACTAAAAAATCTGGCAAATAATAAAATTCAGGGATTAATTCCCTAACATCAGTTGAAACACTAGATGCTGATTTCCATAACTTTGAAACATCATTAAAAAGTCTATCTGCATAATCAAATTTACCACCTTGAAGGTTCAAGTATAATTCAGTGAAGGGCATAATTCTAATTAAATATGACGCAACTATCATTGCTGAAGAATAATGCGTGCCATAGTGAAATGGATGTAAATCTCCCAATTCACATGATGCATTATACCGTTCTTGAAATTTTACTTCTCTTTCCTTAGATTGTGCTCCCATTGGTTTGGCTAAATCCCTATATATTGCAACATTTTTTAAATCTAATATTTCAGATTGATAATCTTTTAAAATAAACGGAAAAACTGGATATTGCGTTAAATCATTAAATGTTCTACCAGCAATGGTATTAACTAACATCAAATAAAAGAAATTAGATATTTTTCCCTGACACCATTTTTTTGTTATGTTTGAGAGTGAAACATCTGTTAAATTTGATATTAGTGCATCCACAAATCTTAGTCGTTTAAATCTTTCATCTATATAATCATTGGTTCTTATTCTCTGCTGGGAAGCTAAACTTAATGCTTCCTCTAAATTGCTATCTTCATGTTTTAACATAATCTTGGAGCTCAGCTTGTTAAAAATATCATTTCTTTTATTTCCATTTGTACAAGTAAGTAGAATAGATTCACCCTTTTTAAAAAACATTTCAAATGCTGTGTCTCTTAATAAAAATTGCCTCTTTGAAACACTAATTAGTTCATCAATTGGCCATCTCTTACTCTTATGTGTCTTGTTTGCCAAATTACTTTTACTAGCATTTGTGACGTCTTTCAATAAGTTAACAAAGGGATCACGTTCACTTTCTGGTGCATCCACCAACTCAACTATATCTTCATTTTTAGTGCAAAAGTATTCTTCAACAAAATAAATGTGAGTAATTCCAATTATCATTATAGACTCAATAGTATCTAATCCAATAATTTTAGCAACATTATAAATCTCATCAATTTTATCATGAACCATCAAATTTCTTAATATCCTTCTATTTTTATCTTCTTGAAAATCTAAATCTTCTTCATCAGGTAAAGCTAATAAGGAATCGTTCATATTTATATCATGATCAATTCTTTCAATATCATTATTATTAATCAAACTATCAAAATGCTCAAAATCTTGGGTATTCTGGACTTTGATAAACTTGTTCCTCATTCTATACTTCCCTTCAGTAGTGTCAAGTGTATACCAGTTAGATTGTAAAGTTTTTGGAATATTATTAGTTATTGTATTGTAAGCTTCAATTAAATATTGTAAATCATCACTACTGTCTTGTAAATGTTTATTATAATTTTGCAATTCGGTGTTGAATACCAAGATATTAAAAGGTTCTATTTCTTTGGTCATTACTACACTTATTTTTTTTTCCCATTTTGACTTGATATATTCTTTTGATGTCTTATAAATGGGTTCTTTTTCTCTGTAAGTTTGAAAAATTTTGCTGAAAGATTCCTTAAATGCGTTATTGATATCTTCATCTGATCTAAATGCTTCCATAACTTGTTCGTCGTTACAATATACAAATTCATTAATTATTTTACCCAATTTTTTTTTATTTATATTATCGACTTCCAAAAATCGTATTATATTAGAGGCATCTGGGAATTCAATAAAAAATACTCTCATACAGTTGACAATAACAGATTGTAACTCAAAAATTGGATTATTTAGATTTTTGACAAAACATGTAAAAATTGCTCCTTTAGATTCATCGTTTGAATAATGCATTATATTTGTTGAAAATGTCATGAATATCTCTAAACAATACTTGAAATCTTCATTTTTTGAATTATTGGATGATAAAACCAAAATTTTTATATATATAGAACAAAATGAATTTAAAAAATTAGCTAAATGTTGTTTTGTTGAAGTAGCCAAATTCATTTTTCTAATTTGGTCAACTATATTACCAATTAATCCAATGTTTCTTATGATTACTTTATAATTATTTTCGTTCTCAATTGGTGAATTCAGATATCTTTCAAAAATTTTCATAATGCAAACTTCTCTCCTACTGTCTTTAAAAATTTGTGGGAATAGAGTTTGAAACTCAGTTAAGTAATCAACAATGATGGGAATTATTAGTATATTGAATTCTCTTTGACCTTCTTCGTTTAACCTGTCAATATAATTAAAATCTTGCCCATTAAGCGAAAGAAGTTTGATGATAATAATCTCTTTTATGATTGTATTGTATTCATGAAATAGATCACTTTGATTTGTTTCATTTAAAATGAGGAGTATGTATAATATTTTTTGAATCCATTGTATGCTGTTACAGAAGTAGGTGTCCAACTTCTTACTTAAATTTTTAGTTTTCTTCAAAAAAATAATATAATCTTGAAGGGCAGATAGACTTGGCGATTTCTCACATTTGCTCACAACCTTTAATGACGCATTTATTAGTATGTTATTTAGAATAAGAAGAAAATCAGTGCATTGTAGTTCCGCAGTTTCAATGATTTTTGCATTATCATTAACATACTCTATCAAACTTGGATATGATGTATTCAAGGGACAAATATTAAGACTACCCGCAAATAATAGTATCTTCATCTGCTCATCATTCCAGCTTTCTCTTAAGAGGTATGAAACAATACGTAAACGGTCAACGCCTAAAAATTCAGTACCTGAAAATGTTGAATTCTTTACTAAAACAACAATGATCAGTCTGATAACTAGCAGTTTCATTTTAGGAGTTCCACATAGACATGCTAAAAACCACTTCCAATTTAGCAATTTAGCAATATCAACATTTTGCTCAGGATTGTTTGCAACAGTGGCCAGGTCGCTAATTGATAAAACCAAAACTTCCAGCACCATCTCTCCAGAAGCCGTCTGCAACATTCTTTTATTCACTGAATCAGCCCCTTTGTAAAGTTTATGAATAGTAAATATGGTATACCTTTGTAGTAATTTAATAACTTGGTTTGTTGGTTGACATTTTAACATAATTAAAAGTAAATCTTGAACTACTGTCAATAGATCTATATCAAACAAGTTTTGTTTCAACGCCAAAATGATTTTTTTCACAATCCCCATTCTAGTTAACACTTTCATATTGAACTTGTGATATTTGCTCTCTTGTCCAAAAACTGTTAATTGAAATAGTAGAAATTTGTACACTTCTTTGTTGATATGCTCGGAAAAGTACCAAACATCAAAATCAAGAATTAATGCTTTGTACGCAAGGGTATCATAAATAATGGATTCAATTGGTTCATCACGATTATATCCAATATATTCAAGAATGATATCAAGAAGTTCTAATGTCAATAAATGTTTTTTTGTTTTAAGGAGACTTGCTAAAATATCATAGTGAAAGTTAGTCGCAAACAACTTTTGAAAATTTCTATTGTTTTTAAGAAAAAAAAACAGAATTTTCAGTAAGATATATAGTTCCTCTTTATTGGAACTGTTTCCAATTTTTTCCAATAATAAATCCGTGCCACCAATAGAGTCAAAAGTTTCAAAAAGTGTCTTTTTTACTGGATATAGGTACCCTTTTGTAGCATAGAAGCCTTCACAAAGTCCGCTTTCAGTTGTCCAATATATATAGGCAATTCCGTTTTCAAATCTTTTTTTATTTAAAACACTAAAAACCAATGATATTTGAGATCTTTCAAAATCAAAAATTAAAGGAATCTTCATATCACCTTTAGAATTTATATTATTAGATTCTTTGTTAATTTTAAGTAATTGATTTGATGTCAATAAGGACATGATGTTGTGATTCTGGAAATTACCTGCATAACTTGGACCCAAATGAAATATCAAACTGGCTATGATTTGGCCAAATTTTGACTCATTCAAAAAAGTCACATTGGTCAATTCAATTAAAGTATTTGTTTCTAAAATTGGTCCATGTACATTCAATTGAAAGTTTAGTTCTTTTGATTTGGTTTTTTTTTTAAATGAAAAAAAAGATGAAGAATAAGCAGAGGAATCCTTAAATAGAACATCTATTAATTTAGATTGAATATTTTCACCATTGACATATAGAGTAAACTTACCTTTCTTAAACTCCTGTGTCTCATAAATAATTGAAATGTTGTATAGTATGTCTAATTGAAATGTAAATAACTCAAAACATTCTTTTTGATTTTTGATGATTAAATATAACTTTCCATTCAACATTTGAAATGATACAACAGCATCATCTTTATAATCTAATATCTCAATAAAAATAAACTCTTGTTCTCTGCTGTATAAAGTGCGCTTATCATCTCTAAATTTCATCCAGAGTGATAAAATGAACCCTTTTTTAGGATCTTCCAAAATCAAATTATTAAATTTTAGGTTATGCTCATAGTCTAGCACGATAGATTGATATGGTATACTATCAGTTTGAAATAATTCGTTCAATATGTGGTAAGCTGACGATTTTACTAAATGTGCGATATGACCTGCAGATAATCCTGTTTTGGCCAGACATAAAAATAGACTCAAAGTGGCATCATATACCTGTGAATTTTTTTCTAAAATTTCCAATTGGTCAACTAGTAATGTGATTAGTTGATCATCGTTAAAATGAAACCGATTTTCCAAATTTTCATGTGATAAGTTACTGATAACGTTTAAAATAAATGTCAAAAATAAAACAGAAGATTCTACATTTTGAATGTCTTCATATAATTGCCTTAATAAAGTAACCAAAGTGTCGATAACTGAATCTAACTTCTTGACTTTAGGCAATGCTGAAATATTATCAAAATAAGACACAATATACTCCGGATCGTAACTAAAGTGTCGCCAATTGAACAGAAAGAATTTGAATTCGTTTCGGAAAAGAGCATCTCCTTGAATAGTATTAACAAGAAAATCCAAGACTCTGTCTTGGTGATTTGACTCCATCTCCAAGGTGCTTAATTGGAGAAAAATTATTAGTGTTTAATTGGCTCAAAAGGGGCAATTTTAAATATATTTTTTATATAGACATTAAAATGATTTTCTTTGCGTGGGCGTTTAGTATCCTTTACTTGAGAGAATAGAATCGTTATTCAATTGTGCTAAAACAGGGATTCTGATGGGTGAGGATAATTTAGATAGGGAACGTGAAAGTATAGATTATCAGGGTATTATGGAACCAACGGCAGGATGCGAAGAGATACAGGACGCCTATTCTGAAGCATTTGACAGCCAGTCCTTACAAGATACACGTTTAGAAAACGGATTAGTGGTAAGCAACGATGAATCCGATGATTTAGAAGATGAAGCTGACGCTATATTATTAGATGTTAAAACCAAGCTTGAATTGGAAAAATCACCATACCATACACTTCAGGAGCGTCGTTCTCTTTTAACAATCATGTACAATGATTTAACGAGTAATATACATGATGGAATGGAAATGTATTTTATTGATCCTGAATGGATAACTTCCTTCTTAAACAATGATTTTGATAAAAGTGATCCTAACATAGAGGCTAAGATTGGTCCCATGCGTACAGCAATAGATGAACGTTCAATAAAAGGTAAATCTGATTATTTTTTTCCAAAAGAGATATTTTTTTTACTTCATAAATGGTATAGCATTGCAGATAGACAGCAGGTAATAAAACGTCAGTATGTTTTGCATAAAAAGAAGCTTATACTTGAATTATCACCTTTACTAATAATTCCACACGTTTTGGGTCTTTCTGCAGGAGCAACCTCTAGAATTGCAAGATTAAAAATAGAACCATTTGAGATATCTTCATATAAAAGCATTTCAGATTTGAGATCAAGACTTTGTGAAATATTTGGTTTGAATCCTAGCAGTAAAGATATTAGGTTATGGTACATTGAATATGAAAATGGAAAACCACCCACTATATTTGGGGTGTCTTCTTTGATCAATATTAGTATAAAGAAGCAAATAAACATGAAAAAATCTAAGAACAAGCTTTTAAATGAATATCATTTACTACCTGGTGATTACTTATTAGAGATTAAGCAAAATGACAATACTTACCTTCTGGATCTTAATAATCAAATATCTGTTGGAACTGGAACTTTAGGATTATCAAATTTAGGGAATACCTGTTACATGAATTCTGCACTACAGTGCTTAACGCATATCCCCGAATTAACAGATTACTTTTTGTATAGTTTTTACGAAGCTGAAATCAATAAAGGAAATCCGTTAGGTTATCACGGGAAGATTGCTATAGCTTTTGCTGACTTGATTACGAATTTGTTTGATAGAAGATATAATAATGGTCACAGTTCGTATTCTCCAAGAGATTTTAAATATGCAGTTGGTCATTACAACTCTACATTTGCAGATTATAGTCAACAGGATTCTCAAGAGCTCATTGCATTTTTGTTAGATGCTATACATGAAGACTTGAATAGAGTTTTGACCAAACCCTACGTTGAAAAGCCCGAATTGCCTCATAATAAACACACAGATCCACAAGCAATTAAAATGCTTGCTCAACGTTGTTTAGATGCTCATAAACTAAGGAACGACTCAGTTGTTGCAGACTTATTTGCTTCAATGTACAAATCAACATTGATATGTCCAGATTGTGAACATGTTAGTATTACGTTTGACCCATACAATCAATTGACCCTACCACTACCTATAGTAAAAATGTGGACCCACAAAATCAAAATATTACCTGAAAGCGGTCGTCCAAAAGTGCTAGAGGTACAATTACCTCAAACTTCGACATATTCTGATTTAAAAAACTATATTTGTGTCCAGACAAATATATCAGAATCTAACTTGTTTGGTTTTGAAATTCATCAAAATTTCACGTATAAAAACTTTGAGGATCCCAACTCAGATTCAAGATATTTGCCATTACCTTCTATGATACACCCGCAAGACGATATTTGGTTTTACGAAGTCTGTCATGATTCTGAAAATGATATTATTTTACCAGTTTATAATACAGTGAAAGGAGAAGGAAATTATAGTTCAGTTCACTTGTTTTCAATCCCATTTTTCATTTCATTATCACCACTTGAACGGACAGATTTTAGTTCAATTTTGAAAAAGATTCTGGAGAAGTACAGTCAAATATCCACTGCTCCGATTATTTCTGAGTTAGCTTCTATAAAAAAGGGTCAATATACTAAGGATGATTTTCCTGATATAGATGAATTCATGAAATGTAATAATCTCAATACAGATTGTGCAAATAATGATTCCTGCTGGGCTAGCTTGATTGGAGTTGCTTCTCCAAATTTAACTTTTGATGAAAAATTTGAAATTAAGGTTATTGATTCATCATCTTCCCCCAATTATGGATATAATAAATACAATAGATATAACACGCACTATCAATCCAATCCCAACGAAATTATAGAAGAATCCAAAATTTGGACTCCACAGGTGCCTAACATTGTTACTAGAAGAAATATAAAATCACTAATAAACCATTTGAATTTAAAATCAAAAGCATTTTTTTTTTACACACCTGAAAGATTAAATGCTTCAAAAGAAGCATACAAAGCTTTAAGAGCATTGGAAGAACAAGAGCATAACAATGATTCTAAATCCATCGGCAATGACTATTTAGATCAACAAAGAAAATATTTAGAATCTAAGGAATCTTTTGTGAGTGGTGACTCCGAATATTGTACACCAGAAACAGGTGATATTGAAGATGATCAAATGTCTGATGTTAGTGAAAGACGTCATCCAAGGCTACAAGAAAGCGTCAATAGTGAAATGAATATTGTTGATAATCATAGAGGCACTTTACCATTAGATGATGAATTAGATGTAAATGAAATTTTAGATAAATCAGCATCAGCATCAGCATCAGAATCAGATCCTAATTCTGCTATGCAATCATCTTCTGAATCTTACAAAGAAAAAGATGATGTTGACAAGGAAGAAAACAAATCATTAGAGCAACACACAGATGATCCCGTACCATTTAATCATTATCAATTTTGTTTGGAAAAGAAGAACGGCTTGGTAGTTGAATGGAATGCAGACTGGTTTAATAATTGCTTTTGTGATATTGGAGATACTGAGTTTATTTCAGGTAGGGAAACAATTTCAGATCTGGAGCCAATCACCAACGAACAGTTAGAAAATGAAAAAAACGAAGCACAGGAAAGATCCAAAAGAGTAATTAACCTCTATGACTGTCTCGATATGTTTTCTAAGAGTGAGGTTCTTGGGCAAAATGATTTATGGCGTTGTCCAAAATGTAAGGAAGAGAAGCAGGCAACCAAAAAAATTGAGCTTTGGTCAACACCAGACATATTAATCATTCATTTAAAAAGATTTGAAAGTTCTAGAAGTTTTAGTGGTAAAATTGATGCAACTATTGATTTTCCAATAGAAGGTCTCGATTTGAGCAAACAAATTGCAGTTGAAAATGATGAATTTGACAAGGAACTTGTTTACGATCTATTTGCCGTTGATAATCATTATGGTGGTATAGGGGGTGGCCATTACACCGCTTACGTCAAAAACTTTGTTGATAATAACTGGTATTATTTTAATGATTCGAGTGTTAGACCAGTTTCTGATCCTACAGATGCTATTACTGGTAGTGCATATCTGTTATTCTACAGAAAACGAGGTGCAGATCCGTTAGGCGGTGAAAAGATCAATGAAATGTATGATAGTATTGAAAGAGAAAGAGCTGAAATAGAAGCTACTCTAGATAGGTTGCAACATGATGAATTGGCAATGTTGACAGACTCAAGTGAAAGTTCTTTTGATGTAAAGACAGAGGTGCAAGCACCAACCTCAATTGGGTTTCAAAAAATGCCCAGCTTAGAGGACGTGAATTATAAAACTCCCGTTTCTTCAGATACTATTAGTGTATGTGGGAGTGACGATGGTTTGAAAAGAAGAAAGGTAGAACTAATGTCTCCATCCAGTCAATCACCATCCAAGACAGGGAAAGACGATGATGTTTTGGATACTGTGTAGTATCAATAGCGTGTAATATAATAGAGTTGAGTTTTATAAGGAATTTTAACTTGCTTTTCATTAGAAAAGATAAAAGTGTAATATCACTTGCTGAGCGAGTTTTTGTAAAGAAAAAAACAAAATTTTTTTATATGGAAAAGCTTTTAAGTTAAATAATCATCTTAATTAACGTATAGAGGGAACTGAAATGTCTGAAGTTGAAGAAAAAGTTACTATTCAATCTCACAACTTTCCACCATCTGAATTAGCAATGGTCGCACCAGATATTGCGATTGAAAAATATTTAGATGCTGGTTACCGGCCTTCTTTAAGAAAGTTTTTTGAATTTAAACCAGTTACAGTTGCTGCTGGTGGAATTTCACGCTATGTTTCACAATCTTCACATGAAGTAAATGATAGAACGAGCGTTATTGGTTCTTCTATTGTGAAATCTCACGGTACAACTGTTATCACATATATTTCTGCATCACTAATGGAGGATTCATTTGAAGCAATCAATGATTATAGAACAAGATTAGAATTTGATTTAATAACGTCGTCTAGTGATCCTAATAATGTTGAACAATTACTGCAATATAAAAATGGTGTTGTTTATCCGGTTGTTGAGCTTGCCAGGGGTATGTTAGGTCCACCAACTACTGAAGAAATTGAACTTGGTGAACAGCTGTATAGATCTGTTTTAACCTCGGGATGTATTCCAAGGCGTTCGTTGCGTGTTAATATTGGTTTAAAGACAGTTGATGATCAAGGTAATGTTAAGATTATATTTAAAGGTGATGATCCTATTAGTGATGAATTATTAGATGGGTTGACAGATAAAACTTTTAGTTTTGTCTTGGAAGCTAGAGTTCAAGTGTTTGGTAGTACTGGGACTGTTTATGATTTATGTCACGCTGGTTTAATTAAGGCATTGAAAGACACTAAACTTCCAAGGGTTTATCTTACCGAAAAAGAAACTATTTTAAGAACACGTCGTGGTAAGTCCAGCGTTTCTGATCAAGCGATTGAAGGATATGATTTAGTTTGTGACTCTATTCAATTTGAGGAGCTAGTTTTAGATGAAGGTAAATTAAGTTGGAATTCTACTTTTGGCATTATCGATGTTGAAATTGGTGGTCAAAATAACAACGAAGACAATGATGTTGAAATGAATGATGAGGGATTGAATAAAGCATCTGCTTTACTAGCTGATCTTGAAGGTGATATTGAATCTAGTATTGAAAAAAGAATTTCAGTGTGTGTTAATAAAAGCAATAAAATTGTTAGCTTGCAAGTGCAAAAAGCAGGTGCAAAGGGTTCTAATAAGATCACCAGGGAAGCAATTGCACAAGCAATAGCGTTGGCTACTCAAAGATCTGAAAATATGATTCCTGTGTTTTAAAAGTATGTAAACGTTTTAAAAATATGAAATATTTGTTATCCACAGCCATGAGCATATTTTCCCAAAGCGGGACTGCGTAATGTTATGATTTTATGTTGAAGTAAAAATAAATTAAGGGGTGTTGCTAATGTATACAACTTCATTGAAGAGAAACTAACTTAGCACATGGCAAGGTCCACCTGTGACGGGGACGCATATATCCATAACCTTGCTGTGTTCATAAGGACTCACGAGCGACAACTTGCTAACGCCCTGGTGGCATACAAGAAGCTTTCTCGAAAGCAGAAAATAGAAAAGGAGGCAATTACAAGTAATACTCAAGACAAGAAAGCATCCGAACCAAACAACGAATTACCAGAAGATAGTAATAAAAGTTTTGATGATTCATTAACAACTGAAGTTACAAAACCTGTGAGATTATCATTATCATTGCATCACCTATATTTCATTTTAGAAAAGTTTCAAGAACTAGGATTTACGATTGGTCCAATGAATTTACGGTTGGATAACATTGATGCTGACAGTAGCAATAACTATGTTTCATTTCTTAGTGAATTTAGTCATGGTAAGAAGCTCCAATCAGATGCACAATCCATTCATTCAATGTCTTCAGTTAAGTCGGTTATGTCAAGTGTTTCTGCCTTATGGAATACTCTTGGTTTGGCTGCATCAAAGGGTGAGAACATTTCATCAGATTTAAAGTATCTTTACAGTGCATTCACCAAATTGCCTTGTTTAAGGTTAGCAAACGAGCCAAATGCCAAATTAATAGAAGGTCATGAAGAATATCCATTTGAAACAGCCACACCAGTTAAGGTTTTTAAAAATATAGTCATACTAGAAATTTCAGAATTAGAGCCAAAAGAAGTTTATGGATGGGATTTTTTAGCTGAAAAACTTAGACATTTAACTATTAAAAAGACCAACATCATCGATCCATTTGAAGTTTTAGTTGAATTGGTGACCTCTGATGCTAAAATTCGTACATCATCAACTCCTGATGAAAATGTAAACAATACTACTTCTAATAACAATAACAATACTGCTAGTAATAATTTTTCCTCTGAGCCATCATCACCAACACAAACAAACATTTCTTCTTCTTCTACTTCTATCTCATATAACAGTAATGGATCTAATTTACAATCACTTTCTACAGGACAAACAAGCTCTCATATTAAAAAATCCACCTCACCATCGATGACGTCAACATCATTTTATCCTAATTACCATCACCATTCAAACTACTATCACCATCATAATTATCAATCGGGATACCATCATCATACTACATATAACCATTCACTAAATTTAACCAGTCATGAGAATTCAAGTAATTCACAACTATTAATGTCAAGTTCACCTTCTGCATATCATACTAGAGTTGGGTATTCAAATGAAGATATTAATAATACTACTCCTCTATCATCAACGAGAAGATCTCATTATTATTATAAGCCTAATAGTAGAAGAGGCAGAGGAGGTTCTTCAATGACACAGGACAACAAGAATAGTGAAGATATTCATGAAACCAAGCAGCATTTAGAATCATTTGAAGCAACAAATAAACTCAGTGCATTAATAACTAAGCAATCAGAAGTTGACGTTAGTGCTAAAACAGTATCAAATAATCCAGAATTGACCAACTATTGGAAACCATTAAAGAAGCTCTCATTAACAGAAAATAAAATTGAAAGAATATCGGACAATTCATTTGATCAACTGAGTGGTCTTTTATCATTGGATTTATCTTATAATAATTTAACTTTTATTCCTGAAATCGCATTATCAAAACTAATAAATTTACGAAATTTGAATTTATCATATAATAAATTATTTACAACAAGGTCGTTCCCTAAAGGCTTGAATAAATTGACTTCACTTAATCTTAGGGGTAATAAATTGACAGATTTAACTAATCTTGAAAATATAGTTTCCTTGGAAAGCGTTGATTTAAGAAATAATAGAATACTCAGTGTCAAAGATTTAAAACCTTTATTCATTATAAACAAACTACCAAAAAGGGTTTTGATAAGATATTTGATGTTATTGGGGAATCCTATTGCTAGAAATAGAGGTTATAGAATTGAAATATTTAATTTATTCAATGGTGTTGATATTAACAATAACGTAAAAATAGATGGATATGGACCTGGTCTTTTAGAATCAAGAATGCTATTGGATGAGAAGACAGCTAAAATGAAATTCTTGAATTTTATTGATGAAAGTATTATCAGTAAAATGACAGCCAGTGTTTCTAATATGAATTTGAATAGTATTGTCAAAATGACGACAACAACCACTCCTACAAATAATACAACACCAAAATCACGAGCATCATTTGCATTGCCATTATCACCGGTTTCAAGGGAGTTTGTTGATGAAGTGCCACCATCTATCGCAACAGGAGACGTATTAGCAACCAATAATAATTTGATCAACACTCAACAAATTAATAGTGAACTTGTAAATTCTAAGGCCACTCCGGTTAGAATGGGATCACATTTAAGTTATGGATCTGGTACAGTCACCCCAGACTATACATCGAAAGACAACGTTGGCACTAATAAATTGGCCACACCAAATTCAGCGTCTACGATAACAAGGGGTGTTGCCGCTTCAACCAATGGATTCCTACCACCTCAACTTGGAATTTTAAATAATACTTCGTTGAGCAGCTCTGAGGATTTACGTACTGTATCAATAGGTAGTAATGTCAATTTTAATAGTAGGACGAATTCAATTGTGGTCTCAAGACGAGCATCCCAAGAAACAACCGTAACAATTGGTACATCCTCAGCGAATAACAATCCTATCCAGAGGTTATCTTTAGCAAGTCCAGCATTGCCAATTATTACACAAGCTACAACAACAACAGTTGTTGCTAACAATGAACCAGTATTAGATGATGTTAGTGTTTCAAGCGTTTCAAAAATGAGAACATCTTTATCATCCATAAAGAGCTCGCGAAGTTCAAGTAGTGTCATAGATAGGGGCAAGCATTCTATTAAAAGCAAAGAAGAAGATTTTAGTGCCGGCCTTAAGATTAGTGTTAGCTAAAAAGTTGATAAATATATATACAGTTTTTAAGCTATTTATTTATTTTTATTTACAATTATACAAGTACATTTGATAAATTTTGACCTTTGACCTTTTTTTGTTAATATTATTATCATAATTATTGATATTTCAGATATTTTTATGATGTTTATAAAATTAAAATATGCCCGATATATTTAATTAAAGTGAAAGAAAAGAAGTTAACAAGGCAGGAGAATAAAAGAGCGTTTATTTCTTAAAATGGAAAAGAATTAATCACAAGAATTAATATTAAATACTCCTAATAGATTCATGCTGATTGGTTGAAGAATTAATTATACTTCCAGGGGCTAGCGCAGTAGTTGAAACATTGGTGTCAATACTTCTTCTACGTCTCCAATCTCTTGTCGACGATGCAATTGTAATTACAGAAGCTGCATCGTTTCGGGTAACACCAGTAATCATCGAATGAATAGAGGATGCACCTACACCAGGATTGACTAATAAAGAGTTCATCATTGGTTGATTTTGGTGATACTGGTTAGTTAAAACCAAGGGATTGATAGGTGCAGAAGCCATTGAAGTGATAGCTGTTGATTTGCTGGAAGTTGGATACTTTGAGTGTGCATCAAATGTTTCATCAAAAGTACTAGGAGCGTAATCATCGTTATAATCTGCATTCAAATTATCATAAATTTGATCACTATGAACGTCAATTTCTTCATCATTTCCAAACTCAAGCTCTGATTCTTGCTCTCTGTCATCACCGTCATCATCATCTTCATCATCATCATAATCATTGCGATTGCCTTCATGATCTGATATCATAGCTCTAGTACTAGCATCATCATCCCATTGATGTAACGAAGATATCGAGTCGTTTTCAAGTCCAAATCCATGGCCTGGAACTGATTTTGGTCTAACACGGCCATTATTAATCCTATTAAAACCTGTATTTTCCAATCCCCCTTCTCTTTTGTTGGCAACTAACCGTCTTACCCATGAAAACCGTCTAGCTTGCTGCTGGTGATGTGTATTTTGCATAGTTTGTCTTTTTAAAGCAAAGCAAAGTGTGTTCTGTCACTGTTAATTACGGGCTACTTTATCACAAGACTTTTAATGAAGTTAAAATCTTTTTTTAACGCTATCAGCGCCACCTCGTCCTATTAAACAGCAAATAAATTAACCTAAAGATGTCACTTCGGACTGTTATATTGGTTGTTGCAGCTTTTATTCTTCCTCCATTGCCAGTATTTCTTATCTCTGGACTTTCTTTACAACTTCTAGTATCTCTTTTACTTACCCTAGCAGGTCATTTTCCAGGTGTCGTTTATTCTATTTATGTCATCTATACAGACACTCATCATTCAAATATAACTTTAGATTTAGAAGAGGGATCAATCTCACCTCCATTAATTGTTGAACCTGTTGAAGAAGCTCTTTTAACTAATTCTAGTAAACAAAACAACAGTCAGGATTTAGTTGGGAATTCTGACTCTAACACCCAAATTATTACAGAACAACAAAACCAACCACCATCATATGATACAGTTGTCGGTGACCACAAGATCCAATATTAAGCATCACACCCACTTTCTTTCTTCCCCAATTTGTTATCAGCTTTTCAGATATATATTTTTTTTGTTATCACAGTAAAAAAATGAAAATTTAATTTTTCCTTTTTTGCTAATAAAAAATTTAAGTTGAAAATTTTTTTTTAAAACAAATATTCTCTTCTTTTATACATACAGAAAGCATTTGTTCTTTTATATTTATCTATCTGTGTCTATTTTAAAAATCGCTTTTTAAGTTGAGGAATTTGATATAGAATAAAAAGAGCTAAATCAATATGAAAATTAAAACGATTTCAAGATCAACAGATACTTATGTCCCTGTTAGAAACACACAAGAGTTAGCATTACCAAGAAATTTAAATCCTGAACTGCATCCATTTGAACGTTCAAGAGAATATACAAGGGCATTAAACGCTACTAAATTGGAAAGAGTGTTTGCGCAACCCTTTATTGGTCAACTTGGGGATGGTCATCGTGATGGTGTCTATTGTATTGCTAAAAACTTTAGATCAGTTGCTAAGTTAGCCTCTGGATCAGGTGATGGTATTATAAAATATTGGGACGTTACATCTAGAGATGAAACTTATTCCTTTAAAGGTCATTATGGTATGGTAACAGGCCTTTCAGTTACGCCTAATCATAAAATGCTTTCATGTGGTGCTGATAAAAATATTAAATTATGGGATGTTAATAACCAAAGTGAATATGGACAAGATTATGATAGAAATAATAACTCAAATGATGTTACAAGCAAAGGCCTTATCAAGACATTTGTCACTGATTTTGCATTATCTTCAATTGATCATCATTATGAAGATGATATCTTTGTCACTGGTGGTGCTAAGATTAATTTATGGGATATTAATAGGAATAGACCTATCTCAGATTTATCATGGGGAGCAGATAATGTTACGACTGTTCAATTTAATAAAACAGAAACTTCAGTGTTGGCCTCTGCTGGTTCAGATAATTCATTAATTCTTTATGATATTAGAACAAACTCTCCAACTCAAAAGATTAAAACTAGTATGAGGAATAATGCAATTTCTTGGAATCCAATGGAGGCATATATTTTTGCTACTGCAAATGAAGATCAAAATGCTTATCTTTGGGATATGAGAAAAATGGACTATTCTCTTAATATTTTCAAAGATCATGTCTCTGCTGTTATGGATGTTGATTTTGCTCCAACTGGTAAGGAAATTGTTACTGGTTCATATGATAGAACAATTAGAATCTTTAAGGCAAACCACGGTCATTCACGAGATGTCTATCATACTAAGCGAATGCAAAGAGTGTTCCTTGCTAAATTTTCAATGGATTCTAAGTACATCTTTTCTGGTTCTGATGATGGTAACGTTCGTATCTGGAGAGCAAAATCTAATGAAAGATCAGCTCCAAAGTCTTCAAAAATGCGTGCTAAGGAAGAATATGATGCTAAATTAAAGGCTAGATACGCTGATATGCCTGAAATTCGTAGAATTGCTCGTCATAGACATCTTCCACAAGCTATCAAGAGCGACAGAGACACCAAACGTATTGAATTGCAATCTCTTAAGAGAAAAGAACAAAATAGAAACAAACACAGTAAAGAGGACAGTGTTACTACTGTGCCTGAAAGAGAGAAGCATGTCGTTGGAAAAGTGCATAAAATGTAAACCTTTTAACGAGTATATATTAACGTATAGGCTTTTTATTATAAATATGGAATTTTTTTTCTCATTTCCCCTCCAGTTAAAATCATATTAAGATAAATTACTTTTCTTCAAGAAAAAGCTATGACTGGAATTAAAATTGCCATTGACGTATGTCTACAAGAAGCCAATTATATATATAAGTTTTAAATTACTAACTTTTTTAAACGATGAATTGTTTTTTTATTAGCGTGGTGGTACATTTACTGATTGTGTTGGAAACTCAGGATCAGGCTTACAAAAAGATGATCATATCATTAAATTACTTTCAGTTGATCCAAATAACTACTCCGACTCCAATCTAGAAGCTATTAGAAGGATGCTTATTCATTTCACAGGTAAAAATTATCCTCGTGGTATTCCTTTAGATACATCGGATATTGAATCTTTGCGATTAGGAACCACAGTTGCGACAAATGCATTATTAGAAAGAAAAGGAGCTTCTTGTGCTTTGATTACAACAAAAGGATTTAAAGATGTCTTAGCAATTGGTAATCAATCAAGACCTAATATATTTGATCTTTCAATTTCAAGACCTGAAAGTTTATATAAAACTGTCGTTGAAATCGATGAAAGAGTTACACTTGAAGATTATGTTGAAGATCCATTGAACAGAGTAAGTGATGCAGATAAAGATGATAATTTAGTAACTGGTGTTTCTGGTGAAGTTGTTCGTATCTTAAAAAGTGTTAACGAGTTTGAAGTTAAACAAATGTTACAGTTATTGTTAAGCACAGGAATTCAATCAGTCGCAATTTGCTTGGTTCATTCTTATACATTCCCAGATCACGAACAAATTGTTGGTAAAATAGCCAAAGAAATCGGGTTTAAACACGTTTACTTGAGCTCTGAATCAAGTCCAATGATTAAATATGTTAACAGAGCAAATTCTTGTGTTGCTAATGCTTATCTTACACCAGAAATAAAAACGTATTTGGAAAGTTTTCAAATGGGCCTTAAATATGGTTTATATAATAAGAAAAATGAATTGGGTGTTAAATGTCAATTTATGCAAAGTGATGGTGGTTTAGTAGACGCATCATCATTTTCCGGTCTAAGAGCTATTTTATCAGGTCCAGCGGGAGGTGTTGTTGGTTATTCTAGAACATGTTATAACCCTAAAAATCCAGTTCCTTTAATTGGGTTTGATATGGGTGGAACATCAACTGATGTTTCAAGATATAGTGATGGTAAATTTGATCATGTTTTTGAGACAACAACCGCTGGTATTACAGTTCAATCTCCTCAATTAGATATAAACACAGTTGCCGCTGGTGGTGGATCTGTGTTGCAATTTAAAAATGGTCTTATGCAAGTCGGTCCTGAAAGTGCTTCATCTCATCCTGGTCCTGCATGCTATAGGAAGGGAGGTCCGTTAACTGTTACTGATGCCAATTTATTATTGGGACGATTGGTTGTCGATTTTTTCCCAAAAATCTTTGGCTCTAATGAAGACGAATCGTTAGATGAAATTATTACAAAACAAAAGTTTACTGAACTAGCGAACATTATCAACACTGCTCACGTTAACTTAGATGATAAATCACCTGAAGAAATTGCATATGGGTTTTTAGAAGTTGCTTGCGAAAATATGGCACGACCAATTCGTCAATTAACAGAAGCTAAAGGACATGTTACTGCTAATCATAGATTAGTTTCATTTGGTGGTGCTGGTGGTCAATGTGCTATTCATGTTGCTGAATTATTAGGAATTGAAACCATTTTAATTCACAAGTATTCTTCCGTTTTATCTGCATATGGTATGGCATTGGCTGATGTTGTTCAAGAATATCAAGAGCCATGTGCTATGTATTATAATGATAGTAATTTAAATGCGTTAAAGCAAAGATTAAAGAAGTTAAAAATGCAAACGTTAAATGCACTAGTTAAGCAAGGCATTAAAAAAGAAGATGTCAGTTTTGAGGAATTCTTAAATATGAGATTTGAAGGTACAGAATCTGGAATAATGGTTTTGAACACAAAAGATAAAACATTTGTACAGACATTTGAAGAAATGCATAAACGTGAGTTTGGATTTTTGTTTGAAAACAGATCTATAGTTGTTGATGATGTTAGAGTCAGAGCATCAGGTAAGGCGATGCAAAGAACACAAAAATCAGTTGAAATACAACTTAGTGAATTGAAAGAAAATAAGCTTTTTCACTCACCACAAGAAAAGACTAGAAAGCTGAGAAAACCAGTTTTTTGGAAAGTGCAGGGTGAATTAACTGAGATATTGACACATGTTTATCGCTTGGAAGATTTGGATGTTGGGACTGTGATTAATGGTCCAACAATTATTGCTGATGGAACTCAAACTAATGTTATTCCCCCAACTCACAAGGCAACTGTATTAGAAACTCACTTATTTATTGAAAAAATTCAGTTATATCAACAAGTTAGGAAAACATTTAAAACAGATTCCGAATCTGAAATCAAAATTGAACCAGTTTTACTTTCCATCTTTGGTCATAGATTCATGGATATTGCAGAACAAATGGGTACATCTCTACAAAAAACTTCGGTAAGCGTTAACGTTAAAGAGCGTTTGGATTTTTCCTGTGCTCTATTTGATGAAGAAGGCAATTTAGTTGCCAATGCACCTCACTTACCGGTTCATCTTGGATCTATGTCAGCTTGTGTTTCCAGACAAGCTAGATTATGGAAAGGTAAACTTAAACCAGGAGATTCATTAGTCACTAATCACCCATCTGCTGGTGGTACTCATTTACCTGATATTACAGTTGTCACACCTGCATTTGAAGGAAATGACATTATTTTCTATGTTGCCTCAAGAGCTCATCATGCTGACATTGGTGGCCTGTTACCAGGCTCAATGCCACCACACTCTACTGAACTTTGGCAAGAAGGGGCTTCTATTTATTCAGAATTCCTTGTTAAGGGTGGTGTATTTCAAGAAGATAAGATGATTGAAAAGTTGTTGCAAGAACCAGCTCAATATCCTGGTTGTTCCGGTACCAGACGACTTTCTGATAATATATCTGATTTGAAAGCCCAGATTGCTGCGAATCAAAAAGGTATTCAATTAATTGCGCAATTAGTTGATGAATTTGGTTTAACCATAATTAATGCATACATGAAGGCCATTCAAGATAATGCTTGTGATACTGTTAGTAAGATGATACATAAGCTACTTGATGATTACTCTAATAGAGAATTGAAATGTATTGACTATATGGATGATGGTTCACAGATTAGCCTTCATGTTTATCGCCAGGAAGATTCTAAACAAGTTGTTTTTGATTTTGAAGGTACTTCATGTCAAACTTTTAATAATTTTAATGCTCCAGTTGCAATTACTTATTCTGCAATTATTTATTGTTTGAGATGTATGGTTGATGAAGATATTCCGTTGAATCAAGGTTGCTTGCGTCCCATTATAGTTAAAATTCCTGAATCAAGTTTACTATCTCCAGCTGATGGTTCTGCTGTTGTTGGTGGTAACGTTTGTACTTCACAAAGAATTACTGATACTATTTTGAAAACCTTTAATATTATGGCAGATTCACAAGGTTGTTGTAATAATTTCACCTTTGGAAGTGGAGGTAATGATGCAAATGGAAATTATGTTGCAGGTTTTGGTTATTACGAGACTATTGCTGGTGGACATGGTGCTTCTAAATCATGGAATGGTACCTCGGGTGTCCATACTAATATGACAAATACTAGAATTACTGATGTTGAAGTATTTGAAAAAAGATATCCAGTAATAGTTCGTGAATTTTCATTTAGGACTGGTTCTGGTGGTGATGGTAAATGTAAAGGTGGTGATGGTGTAGTTCGAGACATTGAATTCAGGGAAAATGTTACGGCATCTATTTTATCTGAGAGAAGAGTCATTGCCCCTCATGGTATGCATGGCGGTGAAGATGGTAAAAGGGGTGTTAATCTTTGGGTTCGCAAAATGGATAATGGAGAAGAACGTCTTTGTAATATTGGTGGTAGAGCAAGTGTAAGTATTAAATCTGGTGAAAGAATTATTATTAAAACTCCTGGTGGTGGAGGATGGGGTCAAGCGAGAGAAAGTGAAGAAAAAGGAGCAAGCTCCAATTTTGATTCAAGCTACACTAAGAGAAATTACATTAAGGGTGGATCCCTTGATAATAGGAAACGTCAGCAACTAGAAAATTGATTGAGTGGAAAAAATATATTTTATTAGTAACTATATACATATAAATAATTTTTACAATAATTATTTGAACAGTTGCAAAACGCTATCAAATTTCACAAACATTTCATCCCATTCACCTTCATCAGTACTTAAAATAGTTAATGCACCACCAGCACCACATCTATAGACCCTTTCACCGTTTTCGCTTAATAAATCATCATAGTAACTGAAAATAGATCTAATTATAACACTCCAATCTGCAAAATCATTAACAGAATAATAACCACAAACACCTGAATATAAACCTCTTCTTGCATTTGCTTCTAAATCATGAAGTAACTCAACAGATCTCTTTTTTGGCGCACCAGTCATTGAACCTGGTGGCATACAATGTGCTAAAACATCAATACCTTTAAATTTTAATTCCTTGTCGAATTGTCCATCAATGACAGAAACTAGCTGATAGATTGTTTTGTACTCTTCAACGGTCATAAGCTTTTCTACAGTAACTTTTTCAAGTAATGTGAATAAATCATGTCTAATAAGATCAACTATCATTAAATTTTCACCCATTTCTTTTGGAATCTTCAATCTTTTGATAGCTTCTTTCATGTCAATACCTGGCCCCTTTTTTAAAGTGCCTTTAATTGGTCTCATTTGACAAGATGTTGGGTTCCATGAAATAAATCTTTCGGGAGAAGTTGATAATAAGTTGGAGGTTTGAAAATCTAAATATGCTGAATATGGTGAAGGGTTCTTTTTGACAAGAGCTTTATACAACTCCCAAGATGATGTTGTATTTTCTTTTGGAAAGTGTAAGGTTGTTGGGCAAGTTAAACAAAGCTCATAAGAATCACCAGATTTGAAGTATGATTGTGCTTTCTGGAATGCATCAAAATATTGATTCTTATTTGGCGTTTTGATGATAACATCTGAAATATTAATAGGAGAGAATGATTCAGGAACTTCTAATGAAATCAAATATGAATGGAGCTCATCAATAAATTTTTGATCGTTTTTTCTAATTGAAACAAGAAAAGCTTCATGATTTTGATTAATAGCGATAAACCTTTCAATAAAACATAGCTTGGTATCATCAATATTAGATTTTGTTAATTTTTTAAGTTTTTCATGTTGAATGTATTGGCCTTCCTCGTAAGATATGTATCCTATTAACCCACCAACAAAGGGACATGATGCTAATGTTAAATCTTCAATTTTGGGTTCGTAAAATCTCTTTGACATGTAATTTGCAATGTATTTAAAAATATCATCAATTGGTTCTGTTTTATTATTATTTGCTTTCCATTGGCCCAGACAAACTTCATTTGGAGATTCAGTGGAATGAGTAATAACGTCTGATTCTGAAATGATTGGTAAACCAATAATTGACCACTCGCCAGGAGTAAATGCAGAATTTAAAAGTAAAGTATCATACTTAAATTTTTGAATTGAATCACATAAGTCCAAAACATTGAATTTATCATTAATGTTCACTTTTTTAAATTGGAAATCAAATTTCACATCTGAAGTAAATGAGTTAATAAATGGAATATTTTTAACAACATGCTTATCCTCCATAAGAACTCTATCTGAACCTTCATGAGTGATATCACAAAGAGCCCAAAAGTTTTTGATTAATTGTTCACCCCAAGTAGAACAAATGGATTCTGGATGATACTGAACACCAAAATGAGGCTTGATAATATGCCTAGCCGCCATCATAGTGTTTTGACCGTTGTCGTTATAGAAGGCAAGTGGCTTTATCTCGCTATTTTCAGGGTCTTTTGGGGTGTCAATAAATATAGAGTGGTAACGAACAGATTCAAATGACTTTGGAAATCCTTTAAAAATATCCATATCATCCACAATACCAATTTCATGAACTTGACCATGAACTGGATCTTTCAAGTACCCCATTGTGCAGCCATTCTGGAGGCATAAAGTTTGAAAACCTAAACAAATTCCAAGGATTGGTTTTTCAGGAAAATTCTGATAAATGTAAGGAATGATACCAATATCTCCTTCGTTTTCTGGTGATCCTGGACCAGGACCGATGATAATTGCATCAACATTGTTAATTAGCAGGTCAAGATCACGTGAATCTTTTGGTAATACATATGAATCATTATGAATAGTAATTGTGTGAGCATTAGTTGAGGATTCAACAAGATTTTTTAAGTTAAAGGTGAATGAGTCATAGGAGTCGACTAATAATAGAGACATCCTTCGAGCCGGACGCTTTATCGCAAACAGTAGAAGAAATAAAGGTTTAACCACAGTGTCAAAATTTTTTTCCACTTAATTTTTGAACTTCAACGGTTTTTTGAGTGCTCAAATTTGCAACTCTTTGATGATACGTTACTTGAAAAGCAGACTAGGTTAACGGAAAAGCAATTAAAACAAAACAAGTTACTTAATAAAAAAGAGTGTTAATATTCCGTGTAGAATTACACCTTCATTTTTTGTTTTGTTTGCATAACTAGAACAAATTAACAAAATGCTCATGAAAGCTATATAACATAAATTTAAAAGCATCTATAATCGGGCTTTTAACATTACCATTGATTAATAATAACTAGGTAAAACTATATATGGATATCTTTAAATAATGTTAATATTTAAATAAGTTGAATGTATTGTCTTAATAAATTGTTAACACAGGGTTCCTACTATAAAAAGTATTCTTCTAAATCATATTTTAGCCCTAGTTCCAAAGATTATAGAAAAAACAAAAAAAAGCTTGTTTTATTCTTACTTAGGGCTTTTCAAATTAATTAGAAAAATGTCTATTTGTTCAAATAGAACATGTTCTTTTGAAGAAAAAAATTAAAAATTAGAGAATACAGTAACTCAAATCAGATGCTTTTTTGTGATACTCCTTTTCATCTATTGTTGCTAATAGTCTATTAAACTAAGTTAAGTTTCTTTTAAAACAGCAATAAATTGTTTTTGTTTAATTTATAATGTGATAGTATGATATATTGTGTGGTTATAAATTATAGTTGGAGCATTATATGAAGCAAAATGGTTTAAATGTTGAAAAATTCAGCTTCAACCAATATACTTAGTGCTATTTGAAACATTAGATATTTTTCTGTTACATATTTAAAAGTTTATTACTTCAAAGATGCATTACTATTCTATAAGTATATTGAATACAATGCTAAATTCAAATTTGATTATGACTTGAAACTACTATAAGTAAGCCTCAAACTTGTAAATATTTCAAATACCTTTATATATGTATTTATTATGATTTATTGCTAATATTTTTACAACATTTATTTAGATAGTTTGTTAGTTTAAATATATCAATCTGTAGCTTCTGAAAGAAAACTCATTATAAATAATTCGAAACTCTTTAAACCACAAAATTTTTAAAATAAGCTATATTTATAGCTTAGGTTTTTGAACCATAAGTATTGCTTTAATAACAATCAATCCATTAAATAGAAAAGTTCGGTTTCTTTAAGATACGAATTCGTCTTTCTCACAAAAATTTTTTACAACTTTTTCAGTTTTTCAACATTTTTTCAACACAATTTGTTTCTCAAAGATGTTAGCTAACATGAGAGCATTAAGAGGTTACGCTACCTCTAACAACATGGAACAACTCATGTCAAAGCTTGCCAGTTTAAGTAAAGCTGCGCCAGCTGTCAAGGCTGATATTACTTCTTCTGCCGCTAAATCTGGTAAAAAGCCATTTAAGAAGAACCACAAAAGAGAATTCAAACAACGTGAAAACAATTCAGAAAAGAAATATCGTGCAAACAAAGCAAAGGGAGAAAATAGAAGAGAACCAAGAAACAACAACAACAACAACAACAACAATAGAAGACAAGGTAATGCAACAAGAACAGTTTCTCAATATGATCGTTTTAGAAATCCAGAATTAAAGAAGAAAACAAAAGCCTTGAATGCCAAGGGTGAAAGTTTTGCAAACGAAAACAAAGTCAAAGCTAGTTACATCAAAAGAAAGGTTAGCAATAAGGCAGATTTGGTTTTAACTTCAAAACATATCATTGCCAATGAATTTGCAGCAGCTCTTTTAAAGCACGAACCAAGGTATTCTTCGCAAGCAAGTCAATTCTCTAACTTTCAAACCACACAAACATATGAATTAGAACCAATTAGCAAAACTGAATTAGAATTATCTAAAGACAAATTAGCTTATGATACAAAATCAAGAGTCTTAAGAGCTCTTGAACAAATCACTACAAAGAGAGGTTTCAAACTAGATGATAGTGTTAAATCAGGTTTTCAGTATCTTCCATTTAATGCACAAACTTACCCATTTGCAAACACTACTTTACCAGCTAGCTTGATGAGACATCATGCTAAAATTAACGGCCTTTCATTTGTTCCAGAAACTGAATTGCAATCTACATTGGCATCTGTTGTTTTAGGTAAAAGGCTAGAACTTGTTTATGATTCTTCCAAAAAATACAAAACTTCTCAATTGAAAGTCAATGCACAAGTTGTTGCCAATTCTTTGAATAGCAATGCACAATTACAAGTTGATGGACTAAATCATGTTATTTCTCCTGTCTTAATTGGTGAAGCTCCAGTTAAGACCCTCCCACAAGCAGTTTTACCTCCTAAGAAACTCTAATAGTATTTATTCCACTTTTTTTTATCTTTCTGTAAATAAACAAGTACTTTAAATTTTGATAACAAATAAATCGAATCAAACATCTGATACTGAGCATATTTTGCGGTCGATCGACGCCTGAAAATTTTCAATGTAATTGGAAATTTTTTTCTTTCCATTTGAAAGACATGAACGTAGTTCTTTAATAAAACAGTAGTAGTAGAATACACCATTTAAAATGAACATCGTTCGTAGTAGAATGTTTTCTACCGCTGGTAGAATTTTGCAGAAGGAGGTTGGCGTTCAAAGCGATCCAAAGAAACTTGCACATATGCAATATCTTTTAAATTATTATTCGCCAGATGTTGTTGAATCAATTTTAGAGGCAGAAACACATATCGATCCAAAGCATTGGTCCAATAGACAAATTAATCCAATTCAATTTGCACCACATTATTTAACTGATTTCACAAAGAAGGATTCTTATTTTGATCATCAAAATAAACAATCAGATTCACATTTACAAATTAATCAACCAAATTCACAAGATATTCCAGAAAATCAAATTCTTGATTTAAGTAGTAATAAAAAGCGTTCTGAATTGGGTGAATTAGCAAAAAAATTGTCATTGGCCTCAGGATTCGATGAAAGATACATTATGGGATTAAAAGTCAAGACTTTAATTTTGAAAACTGTTAGAAATCAAACTTCAAAAGGTAAAATTAATTCATTTTATGCTCTAGTTTGTGCAGGTGATGGTAAAGGTATGTTAGGTATTGGTGAAGGTAAAGATCCAGAAGAGCCACGTACAGCTATTCTTAAGGCACATTGGGCTGCAGTTAAAAATCTTGTTAAGGTTCCAAGATTAGAAGATAGAACTGTTTATGGTAATATTGAACATAAATATGGTGCATCTGTTGTGCACTTAAGGTCCTCACCACCAGGTTCTGGTCTTAGATGTAATCCAATGGTTTTCGAATTGGCTCAATGTGCTGGTATTAAGGATTTATCTGCATCTGTTTACAGATCAAGAAATAAAATGAATGTTGTCAAATGTACTATGGAAGCACTTTTAAAACAAAAGACAATGGAGCAAATTGCGCTTGAGAGAGGTAAGAAGGTTGTTGATTTGAGAAAGGTTTATTATTCTGTGGAAAATTAATAATAGTATTATATTATACGATTTATATATATGTTATAATCTTGTACATAAAGAAAAGAGGCATAAACGATTTAGAAAGAGGGTGAGAAATGTATTATGTGAATTCACTTCTTATGTTTTTTAGATGATGCTTCAGCAACTAATTCTTCAAATAAACGAGCTTCTTCTGCTTCCCATTGTGATCTTTCAACAGATTTGAAAACTTCACCAATATATTTAAGTGCATGTGCTCTTTCAATACGCTTTTGCAAAGATACTTCTTTATCATATAACACATCCGAAACTACTTGTCGCAAATTAGATGAAACTTCCATATGCGAGCCTTTCCAAGCCGCCGCTAGAATTTTACCCATTAGTAACTTTTCTAGCTCTGCAACATCTTCTGCTGTTGGAATGACAAGTTTTTCTTTTTCTTTTTCAGAACTAGAATTATTTGAACTTTCTGTAATATCAGCTCCACTTTTAGTATTATCATTTGACTTCGAATTAGTTTCCTCAACTCCAGTTTCTTTTTGTTCCTTAACATCAGATTCCTTTGCTTGTTCTCCCTCTTGTTCCTTATTTTCTTCAACTGTGGCCTTTTCCATTATTTCATTCATTTCTGTGAGTTGCTGAAGTGTTCTTTGTGCGTCAAGAGCAGCACTTATAGTACCATATGTATCTTTAATAATTTTTCCCTTCTCTCTTATTTTGCCAAGCCATCCACCAACACCTAAAAATGTTGATTCAGATTTTAAAAAGTTACTAGCTTTGCTGTAATAAATGCTACCAATAGTATGTAATAATTCTAAACCAAATGATTCCATTTTCATGCCCTCAGCTTCAATTCTAAATTTCTCTTTGAAAGAAGCTATAACATCATCAGATTTGTCTGTTTCTGTATATAAAGACAATCTCTCCACCAAATTTTTAGCTAATTGTCTTTGAATTTCTTCACGATGTTGCTCTTGTTCTAATTCAACTTTTTTCCTTTCCTCTTCAAGCTTTTGTTTGGCTTCATCTTGTAGTTTCTTATTTTGTTCTGCCAATGACATATCATTTAAAGTCTCATCGCCTAACAATTTATTAGAATCTTTAATTTCGCCACCGTGTGGTTCCTCATGAGCTTGCATTTCCATTTCCTTATTTAAATTCTTTAATAAAGTCATTTCGCCAATCCAATCAACAAAGGCCTTGCCACCAAATATCATTTCAAAAAATTCTTCTGGATCAAATGATTCGCCCTGTCCACTTTCTTGAATACCATGAGAATCATACTTGCTTCTCAATGTATTATCTGATAGTACTTGATAAGCCTCGCTGATTTGTTTAAACGTTTCAGCAGCTTCTTCATTCCCAGGATTTTTATCAGGATGATATTTGATAGCCAATTTTCTATATGATTTTTTGATTTCTAAACTTGATGCTGTTACTGACACTTGTAATAAGTCATAATATGTAGTGTCAACAACCATAATTGAGTATGTTAATAAATTACACGTTAATCTTTATGAAAAAACTAAATGTATATATATAAAAGGGTGATAGAAAATTTTTTTTCTTTTTCCCCTATTCTTCACTGTATCTATTGGAAGATACTAGCATCTTTTTTTACTGATTAAAGACCTTCTCTTCTTCTCTTTTGGGAAGGAGTGCATTTCTCACCGTTTAAAATATCTTGCTTAACAAGTGTGTCTGCAGCTACTCTTTTTGGGATGTATTCGAGTAACTTATCCAACTCTTCATTTTGATCAATTCTAACAACACCATTATCATCACCAATAATGATATCACCAGGACGAATAACCTCAATTCTTGGTTCAGGGTATCCATCAACTAAAATTTCCACTGGTTCATTAATAGCAACCATTTTAACAACCGGTCCATGTGCAGCAGATCCAAGTCCATAAGAAAAGACATCTCTCTGTAATTCCAAATGTTCGTCAATATCTCTAATCCTTCCAAATACAACTGTACCACTAGATTTTAAATATTGTGCTCTAGTTGACATTAACCCACCGTAGAGTGCGTTAGACATCTTGGTGAATGGTGAATTAAGTTTTTGTAAATTCAACGTAGTTGCGATAACTAAAATAGAGTCTTCTGGTAAATCATCAATATAACCACCTTTTAAACCTTCTCTTGGATCATCCTTTGGTGCAAATAAAACAGTATATGCTTTACCTACCATAGATTTAGATTGATTATTTTTAGAATATCTTGTAAGATTAGGTAACGTACCACCCAATGGTTGGCCATACTTTACAAGAGCGTCGGAAACATCACAAGAAGTAAATTTTGCAAGCTTTTGAATTAATTGTTTGGTCATTTATCTTGGTTTATTTTGAAATAGCAAAGAATCTCTGTTCATAGATTGGAATTCAGTTTGAAACCTTCTGAGATTTATCGGTATTCGGAGTAAGGGAGACATTCTCTAAACATATTTACAACTTGGTATTTGTCGTAGTGGTGTATTGATGTATTTATTCTTACGTAAAAGCACGTGATTTACAAAAAAAAAAAAAAAAAAAAAAAAAAAAAAAAAAAAAAAAAACAAAAAAAAAAAAAAAAAAAAAAAAAAAAAAAAAAAAAAAAAAAAAAAAAAAAAA